>BOPN01002270.1:130314-142814 GCA_017312705.2 Penaeus japonicus | reverse complement strand
ATGTGCTATACTTTTACTTTCTAAAATATCACTGAAATGAACACGACATTGACACATGGATATAACATAGCCAAGACACGCAGAAAATGTCCTAGAAAACGACTGTTGGAATTATTGCTGGGTTGGGCAACTGACAGTCCGTCCATCCGTGTGCTGTGTGCGTGTAACACCAAAATACTATTACCATGTCTACAAATACACAATTTGAGTATTAATTTTTTTTATAGGAAAATATTCCACACCTCAAACTATCAGAAGTAGAAGAATAACCTTTACTTTCCCATACTAATGTTATTCAGTATCAAATACTAAGTATATAAAAAAAAATTCCCAGTAAGACTAATTGTTGCATGCAATGAGGTTTTCAAATAACTTCTGCTGATCTTGTCTCTGTTTCACTACACAATATGTATCAAAGTGCTCCAATTACCAACGTTTATAAAATTTCTCAGTAATGATTATCAAAACAACTAAATTTCTATGTCCTTTTAATAACAAAATAATTGATCTTAACATTAGCCATAGATGTATATACAAAATGATTCCTTATTATGACCGGAATTACAGTACCTAATATTTCACGAGAAATTAATTACGATGGTATATATAATGGTGATAATAAGCTATTTTCTTAAAGTTAACATCTTACATGTAAAAGTAGTGATAAAGATTCATAATAATGGCGAAAGTGTGGCTGCTCTTTCTTTCATCCTTATTAACAGCGAGAAAAAACAAGTGTAACAACATTAGGAAAACTAATATATTTTTTCGTGTCAGTAACAAGAACTGCAAAAGATAAAACAAAATATAGTAATCCTTATCTAAAAAAAAAATATAAGAATTAAAAATTGTTCTTTCGTAAAAAGGACTCAAAACTTTTGGAGATATGTGAGAAGTTCGTAGTAACATATTTTTTTTAAACTTTCTAGTTTAACAGGAAAATGCAACTTAAATCATGAAAAACACACTAAAAAGCAAGATATTTTATTTTCCGTTTCGATCGTTCGTAGAATACAAGATACATACTATAGTGGTGTATTCGTACATTCCCATACAGGTTTAATTACCGGAATAAAAATTTCACCGGAAATCAATATTCGATCTTTAAATAAATTCTTTCTGAGAGAAAAAAAATATACCACCGCAAAATTCACGATCACCTCGTCCTCCGAATAATAAGAAAAACCTAAGAAAGCCCTTGGTGACATAGCTAAGACGCCAAGCTTATAAATCCGCCGCGTTGTGGGCGGAGATGCTGGGGTTGTTGATCTCCTCACCCAGTTCCTCGAGGAGCTCCTTACGGTAGTCGTCGAAGCCGCCGTCGATCTCGTTGATGGTCTGCTCCTCGATGACCCAGAGCGTGCAGTCGGTGTCCCGGATGAGGCGCTCGTCGTGGGAAACGATGATCACGCCGCCCTTGTACTCGCTGATGGCTTCCGCGAGGGCGTCGATACTCTCGATGTCCAGGTTGTTGGTAGGTTCGTCAAGGATGAGGACGTCGGGCGAAGAGAGGCACAACTCGGCCAGGGCCACGCGCGCCTTCTGACCTCCCGAAAGATCCTTGTTCTTAATGGTGTGCGCGTGGGATGCCAGCCCGAACGTGCCCAGGGCCTTCCTCGCCTTCTCGTACTGCAGGTTGAACAGACGCATGAGGTACTCGGAAGGCGACTCCTCTGCTGTCAAATGCTCGCCTGAGTGCTGGTCGTAGCGGCCGATCTTGAGGCGGTGGTTTTTGCGCACCTCGCCTTCCATCGGGGTTAGCTCGTTCACCAGCAACTTCAAGAAAGTAGACTTGCCCACGCCGTTAGGGCCGACGATGGCCACCCGGCTGTCCATGTCGATACCAAAGTCGACATCTCTAAACAAGGGCTTGTGGCCGGGATACCAGAAGCTAACACTATAAAGACCAAGGATCGGAGGCTGTAACGGGGGAGGCTCTGGGAATTTGAATTTCACTATATACTCCTGTGGCTTCTCTAACAACTCTGTGGGGCCGTCGTCCTCGTCGTTCTTCTTGTTCTTGACCCTGTTCTTCTCCTGCTTCCGAGTCAGCGCTTCCTTGGACTTCTTTTCCTGTGGGCAGAGGTGACAAATGAGTTTGAGATCTCAAGCTATAGTGGTGCACTCAAAGCAATTAAATTAGGAGACGATAAAAAAAAAAAAAAAAAAGACTTACGGCCTGTTTCTTTGTGGCTCCTGAAGACTTCATTTCCTTAATTCTCTTCTCTTGCTTCTCATAAGCCTTCAACTGCTCTCTTCTCTTTTGTATCAACATCTGGTGGTGAAAAGGCAGATAAGGTCATTCATGTGCTGATAAATACAATGACAGATCTATATAATGCAGTATTTACAAAAACAACAATTACACAGTTACGCACACGCACAAACAAACACACACGTACACACACACAAATATATGCATCATACTGCTATCCATATTCCTTTAAAAGACAATGAACATGACATTATACCGTGCATCACATATTCTAACTATATAGCACATAATTATTCAAACTACTCTTCAATATAAAAAAAAATAACTACCATTTCTAAATTGCAGGGTTTACCATTAAACCTACCATCCTCTCACCTAATTAATTAATTCCCAGTACCTAAAAATAGAGATATACACTTGTGCTCACACATACAAACACACTAAAACAATAAAAAAGTCTTTACTCACCTTCTTGAACATAGAATAATTTCCCTTATAGTAATGGAGTTTATGTTGGTCTAAGTGAATGATGTCTGTGCATACGTTGTCGAGGAAAGACTGGTCGTGAGATACTACCAAGAGGGTCTTCTTCCATCCCTGTGATGAGAAATTGGGAGTAATTAGTTTAGCTCTTTTATCTGACTGAAAAGCAATGTTGAAAATGTAAATGAAGTAAATAGAAATACTAATAAAGATATCAAATAAATGTGCCAGCAATTAGACTAGTTCAAGGTTGCCTAAATGAGCAAAAACTTGGAATGGCATTACCACTGTTTCCTTCCCCTCCACCCTTGTCTTTAATTCTGGAGAAGTTAATTACTGTTCTATGGAAAAAAGCATTGGAAAAACACAGACTTAGGGCAATAATGGAAAGCTATAACTCGAAAACTAGCACAATAAGAGCCATAGCACATCACACCAGTGCACAGAACAGATAGTAGTCTCCATTGACATTGTAATAGTATGGCATTAGGGCACATCCTTTCCATGGCATGTATGGATGTTACTCATTGTCACTGAATTGCCATGTAATACTTTGTATATATGACAGGAGGAGAGAAGGTGATGACATTAGATAGTAAACTAGCAGACAACAGTAATTAACATATAAGCGAGTGCATTTCTAAGTATTTGGTGAACATCCAAATACACAGTGATGGAAATATAGATAAAAACATGTGACACTATTTATGTTCACACTGCGTGGTATGAAAGAAACTAAAGGTAACCATAACAACTGATATAGTTGGCCAAATAATAGCCAATTCTTTTAACATTCATATATTCATATAAGAGTACTGAAGAAGTGAATGACCAGTGATCGTGAATACTTAAGCATGTGACTATGTCAAATGTGCTTATTTAAATGTGAATGTCAAAGAACTGGTAAAATTAAAATAAAACATTAAATAATGGATTGCATTAGATCAAAATAATATGAATGATCTAATATTTGCCTGAATACTGTTAAAATTTCAAAAAGCTACTAGTGTTACCATTCTATTTAAGATAACACCTTGATACTGATATCACTACATAAATAACATTCATGCAAATATTAACACATTGACCTATCAAAGACAGACAATGTCATATCATTTTTATTAACTTTATTGGGAAGGAGGAGGAAGAAAAATCTCTTTTTTGTTATCCTTATAACAGGGTGGGTGAACATTGCTCTGAGAGGATCAGCTTTGAGAAATCTCCTAATAGGAAGCTGTGCATGCGGGGAGACTTTGGGCAAAAAACTGCCTCATTGTGATTGGGTTCATAAAATCAACATAAAAAATGACACATCAAACATGATCAATGCTATGCAAAGCTACAAAAAGACATAATATTTCTCACTCCTTGTGTTTAAGATACTAATATCAAATGGGAAACTAACCAAATGTACATATTCATTTGTCAGAAATACCAATACAAAATGCACAAAAGGCAGCAGAGTATTTATAATAATAAAAATTAAAAAGAAGGGAAGGGGAAAAAAAGATAAATAAACAACTGCTTCATCTTGTGGAAGATGACCATGTATCAACTGACACTCAATACTTCTGAGCTGACTCATCCAGCCCCCCCCCCCCCCCCAAAAAAAAATCACCGCTCACCTGCAGGTAGTTATCGAGCCAAATGACAGCATTGAGATCCAAGTGGTTGGTAGGTTCGTCAAGCATGAGCAGTGTGGGTTCGATGAAGAGAGCCCTGGCCAGTGACACTCTCATACGCCAACCTCCAGAAAAGTTTTTGGTGGGACGCCCTTGCATCTCTCGAGTGAAGCCCAAACCAGCCAAGATCCTGTGAAGGAGAGAGAGGGAAAAAGGAGTTGTAATTTTTTTTTCTTTATACAGCAGCTAATGTATATTTCATCCAGTGTATCATAATCTAAAAAATAATTCAGAGGATGGAGTGTGAAATAATATTACATGAAAATAGCATCTCAAAATTTGTTAAATGAAAAATAAATAAAACAGGGATGGAAGATGACGACAACCATAACAACAAAAAGAAATTCCTACCTCCTGGCCTTGGGCTCGGCCTTATCAGCATCAATAGCCTTGAGCTCGTCATACACCTCCTGCAGCTCATCCATGTCTACAGTCTTGTTCTTCTTCTTCATGTCGGCTTCTAGCTGGTCTCTACGCTTGATGAGTTCCAAACGCTTCGCGTCTGCTTGGAGAACCACATCAATGGCCGGTGTGTCGTCTGCGATGACTTCCTATGGGGGGTGGAGGGGGTGATGAGATGAGGATGGTAATTCACATATGCAAATACCTAGACATGCACATGGACACAGAAGTCTACGTGCACATGTGTGTAAACAAACGAGAAATGATGTGCAATTTGATGTAACTGATGGAAAAGAAAGAAGAAAGAAAGAAAGAAAGAAAGAAAGAAAGAAAGAAAAAAAAAAGAAAGAAAAAAAAAGAAAGAAAGAAAAAAAAACAAAAAAAAAACTAAATTTTGAGAACAAACAAAATATTCAATTAACCCATTAGCAGCGGATGGCATGATTTGCTGCAAAGGCAGAGTCGGTCATAGACGCGGATGGCATCATGCCAGACATTTAAAACAGCCATCCTACTGCACAGACCTTTTTTTTAATACCGCAACCAATGGGTTAAAAGACCAATAAAAAAAGCAAGCTTTGCAGCTTTGGACTCAACCAACCCAAAGTAATAAGAGATTAATCACTAATTACTCATGTTTTCTTAACCCCTTAACAACGGGTGACAAGATATCTCATCAGCTGCTGGGAATGAGATAGTTCGTCGTGGCTATACTTCTGGCTGGCGCGCCGGGTGATCGGACATATAGCGCTTGGCCGCAGCCAGTGCAGGCGAAAAGCCCAAGGCGTTAGGCTAACACATTTGAAATATCCCGACATTTCGACCATTTGGAGCCAAAACAACCCTGTCATTAATGGGTTAATAAATCAAGGCTGAAAACAAGGGGTTGTACTACTTTACAATGACTGTGGTTGTGGGTGCAGTCTTAGCAAAATATCTATTTTCTCTCTCTCACTTGCTTCTAAATGTGACCCCAGGATTTGTAAAAACACGAGAGGGAGTTGCTGGGCTCGTAATCTTATGAGCAGAGACAGACTTTGTAAATAATAATTTGAAATCTCCCTTGACTGCCCAGGTGGGAGGTTCTGGGACCAACTCCACATCCACAGAAGCAGCCAATGGAACAGATCAGGTTACTCAAATTCTAAAACTTCTGACTTAGTACACTGGATGTGTTTACTATTTACATTTCACAGTTGTCAATTTACTTTACCTACACGCTTATCTACTACAGGGAATGAATACCTTGTATAATCAGATATGTGCCCGTACATACTAAGCAATTTAGAGATGATTTAATAAGTAACACATTCCAAAAAGCAAAAGTAAACAATGTAAGAAAAAAAAAGAAAAAGAAGGGGATGAATACCATGAATAAAAGAAAGAAAAAAGAAAGAAAGAAAAGAAAACTGTAGGAATACCTGTTCGCAATAGAGAACATCAATATTGGGAGGAATGCTGAGCGCTCTTGACTGGATGTGACGCAGGAGAGTGGTCTTGCCGTGTCTGCAAAGAATAGAATATAAGTAAAACAAGAAGCACCTTTCTTTTCAAAAAGGGAATGTTCAATAGAAAGAGGGGAAATCAGTACAAAAACAAATAGAAATGAAAGTAAGAAACAGGAGGTACATGATTTCATCTTCAGATATCTAAAGTTATATGAGGAATCTTACATAAATTCAAAAAGGATTAAGAATACAAAGGATAATTATAATCGTAATGTTCTAAATATATCTGCGATCTCATTACCCATAATATCATATTACTTAAATAAATACAACTAATATTCTGATTTGAGACTCGAACAAATATAATGAACTTCATGAAGTCTTAGTGATGTTCACCTATTATGGATGGGTGTCATGACATACATGACGCAGGAGCTTTGGCCAGATGATGGGTGCCATGACGATAATTACCGTAATATTAACCCTATGACGACGGTGCATCACACTCGTGTGAAACAGCCAAACTCCCGATGCCGGGGCGTCATGCCAGTGTGACGATTACAATGCAATATTGCAATCGCCCGGCATAGGGGTCTTCGCGTAGCAAGTGCCCCATCGGGAAAGGGTTAAGCAAACTGGGTTTCACCTAACATCCAAAACCTAGATGGCACCACTTTCTTCTAGCATCAGCAGGAGAGAGAGCCTTAAATGGCATCTATCAACAGTCTCTAGAAAACATTTCTTTATAGAGAGAAGGCACACAGCAAGATGCTAAAGTACCACTGATCAAGGATATGCAGGCAGAATGAGAAGAGGAAGGTGACACAAACCATGATCAGTGTCTACAATGTGCCCCTGTGCCAGTAGGGATGCCTTTTACTGTGGCATTAACAGTCATAAGCACAAGCTTCCTTCCTCTTCTCTACATCTTCATGTTATCATTGGGGATGGTTATATTTTTTGTATTTGTTCATGACAGAAGACTAATAAGAAAAAAAAGTTTTGCCTTTTGCCCTCCCATAAAACAGTAATACTTCTATCACTGATATGACCCTATACTACAATTTTAATCAACTGCAGCATTGACAGAGCCTGTGAAAAGTCAAGGAAAAGTCTGCAATGGATCAAGAAGTGTTTGGAAATATTTTTCATATTTTCATATACCTATTTCCAATGTATATATGTATGGATTTGACAGTACAATAAATACATAACAAATTCAACAGTGGCATATGTAAATGTACTTAGAAACAACTAACATCAAAACTAAATCATATTCTTTGGGAAAAAGAATCCTTTCACTAACCTAACCTACTAAACCAAAAACTATAAATTCTAATCTCAACTAGATGCAGTCAGACTTTTTACTGCAACTGGCCCCTGCAACATATGCTTACACCTACAAACAGAGGAGAGGAAAATACAAATGAACCTTGTGAACATACCCATTAGGACCCACTAAGCCGTATCTCCTTCCGTTGGCGATAAGCAGTGAGGCATTCACGAACAGAGCTTTGCCCTTGGCGGAGATGCTGAAGTTGTCAATCTGAAAGAAAGGTTGGGCTTGGATGTCAAAAGTTCAATTGTCACTTCTTAGGCCAAACATGAAGAAATGAAAATTAAAATATAGTCTTTTTGTTTCTTTTTCAGAAAATGAGAACCATTCCTTGATCTCCCTCTTACTTTCTCATATTTATAACCAGTCTTCTTCCTTCTCCCTCTCCCTCTAACTGTTCATGGAAAGGATACAAGCAAGTTTTTGATTGATCTACATTTTTAGAAAATATGGCATGCCTTAGGAAAATGATTAAGAAAGAGCAAAATGGAATGAATTTAAGAATCATTAATATTGTGAGAGGTAGGATGGGTGTGGTTTGTGTTGTAGTGGATGTGCAAAAGATGTACCCCCTCCCCCCTAGCCCCACAATCCTAAATTCTAATACCCGCCACCCAATCCATCTGACACTGATGCTTTTCTTCCTCTCTTCCCCATTTCTCCCTCTCCCCATTCTCCCACACTTTACCATTCCCTTTGTTCTTTCTCCTTCTTTCCTTCCTCACTACCCCTTAAATGCACATAGCAACCCCAACCCGGAATTCCCCATACCTTGATGTCAACTGCTCCCTCCATCTGGCTCTGCTGCTTGTCGGACTTCTCAGCTTGTGAAACGGAGAAGGTGTCGTCGAGGGAGGATGTGCCGTGGCCGCCCTTCTTCAGCATGGCCTCCATCTGTCTCTGGTATTCCATCTGCTGCTTCATCTTCTTGCGCTCCTTGTGGGACAGTTTGGCCAGAGCCTCTCTTTCTGTTGGGAGATGAGTATGCTAGGTAAAGGATCTTTTCCCTATTATCTAGTTTCAATTCATAATCATCAAGGGATTTTTTCTCTCTCAATCATATACTATATTTTTCTCTCTCTCGTAACCATATCAATCTATCAAGCTATTTCCCTCTATCGCTTGCTCTCTCTATATATAATTTCATCCCCTTTCCTTCCTTTTGTATACTAGGTAAAGGATCTTTTTCCTATTATCTATTTTCAATTCATAATCATCAAGGGATTTTTTCTCTCTCTCATAACCATATCAATCTATTAAGCTATTCCCCTCTCTTGCTTGCTCTATCTCATTACATCCCCTTTCCTTCCTTCTATTTGCACCCTTTGCTATATGCTAAATCCAAGTTTTAAATAAATCATTAAAAAGTCTTCATTTTACCAATACCAACAACAATAAAAAGACCACATACAATAATGGATGAAGAAGTAAAAGAAAGTGGAAAAATGAAAAGGAAGAGGAAGAATAGTAAGTAGATGGTAAAACAGAATGCGAAGGAAAAGAAGAAAAACAAGAAGAATTTGGCTAGGCAAGTTGGAATAGGCTGTTCATTATAATAATAATAATAATGTTAATTGTTTGATAAGACACTCGCACATCTATGACTGGCCTATGTGGCATACCAGCACATTCACCAAAGGCCTCCTCAACTTCAATAAGGTATTTTCTGGCAAGATAAAGCTTATAAGCCTCTTTGGCCATTTATTCTCAAATAAGGAACTAGTCCAAGCTCTACCATGCCTGAACATATGGGGTGTAGGTTTGCTGGCCTTTGCGGAGCATTGAAGGTGTGGTTGTTATTTTTGCCTTATAGCTATAAACATTACTGTTCTAACAAATCTTATAACAAAGTTAAATCCATTTCATTGATCTATTCTATTGGAATATATATGTATGTATGTATGTATGTATGTATGTGTATGTATATACAAATATATATAAAGGAATAACTGGTGCTCATCCTTGACCATATGGACTACTATGGATAATCTCCATATGGCACAAAAAGAAAAAGAAAAGGAGAGAGACAGAGAGACAGAGAGAGATAGACTGGGGGTGGATAGAAAAGAAGAGGAAGGAGAAGAGGAAGAGAAAGGGAAGGATTGGCAGAGGCGAAGGGAGAAGGGCGGAAGGGGGAAGAAGAGACGAAAGAGAAAAGGTCAAACAAATTTAATTGAGAGAGAGAGAGAGAGAGAGAGAGAGAGAGAGAGAGAGAGAGAGAATGCCCTGACTAAAGGTAAATTGCTGATCAAAACCATGTGCCTATCTCCACCAGTGCTGTGGCCTCTCTATTTCACACTCCTGCTCAAGCAAACAAATCTCAACCTTGTATATTCAAACAAGAAAGCAATGTCATTTGTGGAATTGGACCATGCACCATTTTACTTTATAAAACTGATCCTGGACAAGAGACAATAAAAAAAAAGCTTAACCATATGTTGAAGAGTCTCTACCCAATCTTGTATAAGAAACTTATAAATATACATCTCTCGTTCCCATACTACTTTCCTGATCTCATTACCAACTTCTCGTCACTATATATCAGAGAAAACAAATTTTCCCTCTTGAGATGAAGAGGCTTATCCAATCAGATTCAATTATCTATCCCCTTTCTTCCTCCATTCCCTTTTTCCTTCCCTCTGTATCCTATCTATTTTATATTCATGCCTATTTAGTAAATATCTATCCATCTATCTAAGATACTGGCTTTACAAATTTAAATTTAAGGATTTCTAATTCACCAATAACAATTTATATATTCACAAGTTAACAAACATTCACTGACATGGCCACATTGAAAAACATATGTTACTTTTGATGATGAATAATGGTAACACAAGTCTGTTAATAATAAGTAATCTTTTTTACATTCCCATAATGATTACTGCATTTGATTCAATATGATATCATTCACACAGCAAAACAATACATTTCATCAAAAATATGAATATTGTTTACCTTTACAAACATATGCTGAGTTTTTATCATGTTCTATTATGATGAATAATTTTTAAATTCCTGCATTATTATTGATTATCATCATCCTCAATGCCTAATCAGTATTTAGTATGAATAAGCAAAATGATAAAAGAAAGAGAAAGAAAATATGCATAATAAGGTAATTATAGATAAATTCTAACCAATAAAAAAAGGCAAAGTCTAGAACTTAACACAGAAAAAAAAAAAGTTTTTTACACCCCCATTTACTTCAAAACAATTATTTCAACTCAAATTGTTTTAATTCGGATTATCAAAATATAGAGTCTGGACATTGTTTCTATTGCAACTTTTGCCATGTTTTGTTCAGTGTGCACATCTACCCGAGAATTACAACTGCCAGACTTTGTTCTTTTAGGTTTGAAATAATAGGAATAAGGATAATAAACAGTACAGAGATCATAAGCAAAGAAAGATGCATTGAAAATAAGAAAAAAGGAAAATAAATTAGATTAATATACAGTATACAAATATCAAACAAACAAACAATAGTACACTGGCCTACCTTCTTTCTTTTTCTTCTTTAGCTTCTGTTCCTCTGTCTCCTCCTCCTCTTCTGGCTCTTCCTCTTCTTCTGGCTCTTCCATTTTCTCCTTCTTTTTCTCCTCCTCTTCCTTCTTCTTCTTCTCCTCATCTTCCTTCTTCTTCTTCTCCTCATCTTCCTTCTTCTTTTTCTCCCCATCTGCCTTCTTTTTCTCCTCATCTGCCTTTTTCTTTTCTTCCTCTTCCTTCTTCTTCTTCACCTCCTCTTCCTTCTTCTTCTCCTCCTCTTCCTTCCTCTTCTTCTCCTCCTCTTCCTTCCTCTTCTTCTCCTCCTCCTTCTTCCTCTCAGCTTCCTTCTCCTTCTCCTTCTCCTCCTCCTCGTCCTCGTCTTCCATGTCCTCATCATCGTCGTCCAACATCGCAAACTTGTTCTTCACCTTCTCGTTCTTTTTCTGCTGTTTCTTCTTGTTCTTATCCATCTTCTTTAGCACCATCACCTCCTCCTCGTCCTCTTCCTCATCCTCAGACAGATCCTCATCCTCCTCTTCCATCATCATCTTCTTCTTATCCTTCTTCTGCTTCTTGCCGAGCTTGCCCTTCTTCGCTAACATCATCATCATATCGTCTCCCTCGTCATCGCTCTCCTCGTCGTCTCGTACCCCGAGCCCAATCAGCTTCTCGGCCAGTTTCTTCTCCTCGTCCTCATCGTCCGACCATCCGTCGTCCTTCTTACCCTTCTTCCCCTTTTTCTTTTCCTTCTTCTGTTGTTGCTTTGCCCCAGTTTTTGTTGGTTTGTCTTCCTTGTCACTGTCTTCTCCTCCTAGTCCTCCTTTCTTGCCTTTCGGCTTCTCCTCGAAGTCACTGTCGTCGTCGCTCCAATCCCCCTTTCCTTTGCCTTTCTTCTTATTCTTTGTCTTCTTCTTATTGTCGTTCTTCTGGTCTTTCTTCTTCGCCAATTCCTCCTCCTCTTCGTCATCGGTGTCACCTCTGTTTCTCCCCTTTTTCTTCTTTTTGTTCTTGTTCTTCCCCCCTTCGTCTTCCATCTGTGCATCATTTATCGCCTGTTCCTCATCGTCACTCCCGTCATTCTTCCCTTTCCCTTTCTTCTTTTTCTTATTCTTAGCCTTCTTGTCCTCCTCTTCGTCCTCGCTCCCCGCACCTATTTTCCCCGTTTTCTTCTCCTGTTCTTCGTCTGTGTCCCACTCATCCTTGTTCTTTCCCTTCTTACCTTTCTTGGGTGCCATCCTACCTCCTGTACTTCGTTGCAAAAGGGTGAAAAATGGCGTAAAAAGGGTAAAATATGCGGTGTTTGGGGTGAGAGTGACACACACTGAGACTTTCTACATGTGGGGCAACATTGACCGAGACAAGGGAGGGGGAGTATAAAGGTTGGCTCGAAATGTTGGTTGTTGTTGTTGTTAATCATTTTTATCTACGGTGAATGCGATATAGAT
>BOPN01002270.1:106444-111899 GCA_017312705.2 Penaeus japonicus | reverse complement strand
AGAGAGAGAGAGAGAGAGAGAGAGAGAGAGAGAGAGAGAGAGAGAGAGAGAGAGAGAGAGAGAGGGAGAGAGGACATAGGATTAAAACATATTTTCTATTTTGGTACAGTAGCTAGAATTCTCATTCCAGACTCTGGTAACATTTTCTTGCCGTTTCATAGTTGGGCGACATGGCAGAAAATTACCTCAGAGGGGGGAGGAGGAAGAGGAGGAGAAAGAGGAAGGAAAAGATGACGAAAAAGAAGATAAAGAAGAAGTAGAAGACAACGGAGAGGAACAAGAGGGGGGTGGATGAGAAATAGGTATATTCTCTCTCTCTCACACACACAACTATATTCATCTATATTCATCTGTATTCTTTCATCTAGTTATATATCTATCTCTCTGTTTATCTATCTATCTATCTATTACACACATATATATGACAAGATGATACAAAGAACGATAGGTGAATATAAGGCTTTACCAACCCTTCTGTGAACTATATGATACGACCTTTTCTGTTATTATATACTGTTCATAAATTTTATGGTAAGTCGCTATATACGTGTTAGCGTCATTAGTTTTGCATTTTCTTTATCATTATTATTGTTATTGTTATCATCATCATCATTAAAAGTATTGTTCTTGTTATGATTGTTATTATCATTACATTTCTATTACCAATACAACTTTTTGTATTTGTGTCTGAATATCTGTGCATAATGGCTACACCATAAAAGTCTGTCTGTCTGTCTGTCTGTCTTTCTCTCTCTCTCTTTCTCTCTCTCTCTCTCTCTCTCACTCTCTCTCTCTTTCTCTCTCTCTCTCTCTCTCTCTCTCTCTCTCTCTCTCTCTCTCTCTCTCTCTCTCTCTCTCTCTCTCTCTCTCTCTCTCTCTCTCTCTCTCTCTCTCTCTCTCTCTCTCTCTCTCTCTCTCTCTCTCTCTCTCTCTCTCCCACCCCTCCTCTCTCTTTTTCTCACGCTCTCGCTCCCCCCCCCCTCCTCTCTCTCTCTCTCTCTCACACACACACACACACACACACTCTCTCTCTCTCTCTCTCTCTCTCTCTCTCTATATATATATATATATATATATATATATATATATATATATATATGTATGTATCTCACCCACTTTCTCCCTTTCTCTCTCTCTCTTATATCTTCCCCCCTCTCTCTCTCTGCTTTATCTTAGTTTGCCTCGCTACCAAACCCCTATGTCGTTCTTGCTCTAAAACATCTATGGGAGAACATGTTGCCATAGGAAATGATAGCAGATCCAATGTAGTTTGTTGATATATGTTGACAACTCAGTAATGAAGCTTGGAAAGTACAAAATAACACCCTGTAATAAATGTATATATGCTGCACAATATGTACAAATATGACAGTTAAATATCATATAATTGATGTTTTTCGTATGGTTTGTTACAAATGATGTATGTTTTTTTTTATGATAACGCACAAAGCTCGGTTGATTATTGTTGTAAAGTTTCTTTCTTTGTGGCAGAATTTTAGTTATTTTTCCCCCTCATCGTTTTCATTCCCTTTTCTTACTCCTTCTTCCCGTTTTACATCCCACCCTTCCCCTTTCTCTCCATTCCCTTCCCCTCTCCTTATCCCTCCATTCCCTTCCTCTCCCCTTTTCTCTTCCCCTTGTCCTTTTGTATTTTGTTCCTCTTTTACTTTCCATTCCTCTACCCATTCCCCTTTCCTTCCCCTTCGCTCTCCTTTTTCCCTTCCTCATTTCCTTTCTCTTCCCTTCCCCATTTCCTTTTCCTTCCCCTTTCCTCTTTCCCTCCCCCTCCCCCTCCCCCTCCTCTTTCCTTCCCCTATCCTAGTGGAAGACGGGACTCCAAAAACTAACCCCTACAACGCTAGGTAACTACCCCCCCCCCTCAGAAGGAGAAAGGTACCCCTTCCCTAATGGCTGATAAGAAGAAAAGTACCCCCCCCCTCCTTTTCATAGAATAAAAGTACCACAGCCAGCAGTAGAAAAGCACAACATTCTGATGAAGATATAATTCGATACGCGTCAATGACATCTCTTGCTTGATTTTCGTCTGCCAATCACGAGTAGATAAGTCCCCCCTGCCTTCCATCCCCACCCCACCCCAACAACAGAATATCACCCTTACCCCATCCATGCCTCTAATAATGAAAATCGATAGAATGGAACACTCAATGCATCAGCTTTTATCAATCTTATCAACTATTTCCATGCAGCGAGAAGAAAGCATTGTTCTTTCACCCAAAGGAGTTTCAGGTTCTTCAGCAGCAGTAACACAAGACCCATCTTAAGGGAAGAAAAGAGCTTCCCCAAGGATGTCATGCCCTTCTTTTAGCAGGTGGAGCTGCTGGTTCTTCTACAGAAAAACAAACAAACAAACAAACAAACAAACAAACAAACAAACAAACACACAAACAAACAAACAAACAAACAAACAAACAAACAGAAACGAAAGGCTTACGTGAAGGGGGAGACACACAGACACACAAACACAACGATGCACAAACACACGACCCCCCTTTTTGGCCCTTCGCCCCTGTCGTCTATTCCCTCAACTCCCCTAACCCTCCCCTCCCTGCTCCCCTGCTTCCCTGCTTCCCCCTTCAGCAGCAGTTCATAAGCAGCAGCGTCCTACCCTTAACCCTCTCTCCCGACCCTATATTTTCGTCCTTTCTCCCCTTACCTCTTCTTCATCTTCCTCTCTTCCCCTTTCCCCCTCGTGATCTTCCTTTCCCTCTTCTTTCTTTCTATTCCTTTTCTTGCCTCTTGCATTCTCTTTCATCTTCTTCCGCTTCCCCTCTTTCCTCTTCCTCTTACCTTTTTCCCTCTTACAGTTCCTTCTCTTCTTTCTCTTCCCCTCTTCACCCTCCTTTTCTTTTCCTTCTCCCCTCTTCCTCCCCTTCCTTCCCCTCTTTCATTAACTGACTTATCTTTCCCCCCATCCCTCTTCTCATCCCGCCTATTCTTTGACTTCTCTTCCCTCCCCTTTCGTCCTCATTTCTCCCCTCCTACTCCATTCTCGCCTGTATTCTTCCATCCTCTTCTCCTCCCTCCCCTTCTCCCTTTTTCTTCTCCTTCTATTTCCTCACTGTCTCCCTCTTTTTCCTCTTTCTTCCCCTCTATTTCTGCATTCCTATTTTCCTCCCTCCCCCCCTTTCCCGTCTTCATTTTCCTCCTCTCTTCTCTTCCTTCCTCCTACTCCTCTTCACCTTTTCTCCCCCTTCCTCCTTTTCTCCCTCTTCTCTCTCTTCCCTCCCTTCCTCTCTTCCCGTCTTCATTTTCCTGCTCTCTTCTCTTCCCTCCCTTTCTCCCTCTTCTCTCTCTTCCCTCCCTCCCTCCCTTCCCGTCTTCATTGTCCTCCTCTCTTCTCTTCCCTCCATTTCTCCCTCTTCCCTCCCTCCCTTCCCGTTTTCATTTTCTTCCTCTCTTCTCTTCCCTCCCGTTCTCATTCTTCCCTCCCTCCCTCCCTCCCTTCCCGTCTTCATTTTCCTGCTCTCTTCTCTTCCCTCCCTTTCTCCCTCTTCCCTCCCTTCCTCTTCCTTTCTTTCGGCCCCTTCCCAAACGGTTCCCGGCTCGCGACACCTCTTGCCTTACCTCCATTTGACTTGCTAATGACCTGGTCTGGACCGAGCGACTCTCCTCCCTCTCCTCCTCTCCTCCTTCTTCCCCTCTCCTTCCCCTCCCTCTCTTCCTCCCTCCCTCCCTCCCTCTCCCTCCTTCCCTCTTTCCCTCCCTCTCTCCCTTCCTCCCTCTCCTCCGCCTTCTTCCCTCCCCTTCCTCCCTCCCTCTCTCCTTCAACTCCTCTCCTTCGTCCCTCACCTCCCCCCTCCCCCTCTCCCTCTACTTTTCTCCTCCTCCTTCTTCCCTCCCCTCCCCTCCCCTCCCTCTCTCCCCATACTTCTCTCTTCCTACTTTCCTCCCTTCCCCTATCCCTCTCTGCCTCTCTTCCCTCTTCCCTCCCCTCCCCCTCGTTCTTCCCTCTCCTCCCCCTTCATCCCCCCTCTCCACCTTCCATACTCCCCCATCCTTCCATCTCTTCTCTCCTCTCCCTCCCATATTCATCCCCTCCTCCTCTTTCCTCTCTCCTCTCCCTCTTTCGTCGTCTCCCCCTTCACCCCCTCCCTCCTTCCTCCTTCCCCTCCCTCCTCCTTCTCCCGGCTCATCCCCTCCTGACACCCCCCCCCCCCTTTTCTCTCCTTCCTCCTTCCAATATCCTTTCGTTTGCCTCCGAGGGTTGGGGGAGGGGGGGGTAATGGGGGAGGGAAGGGAGGGAAAGAAAAAGGGAGGAGAAGAGGGGAAGAGAGGGAGAGAGGAAAGGAGGCAAGGACTTGAAATAGTCAAAAAAGGGGAAAAAAGAATATGTTTGAAGAACGTACAGAGGGAGGGAATTAATAATGATATTACTAGTACTATTATTGATAGGGATGATAACAATGATGATAATGATAACTATGATATCGATGATTACAATAATGATTGTGATATGATTGTAATAGTAATGACAATGATGGCATCATGATAATAATATCTATGGTAATTACGATTTTTTTAATAATGAAGGTAGTAATAATGATAATGGTAATAATAAAGATAATGATGACATTAAAGATAACAATGGTAATGATTATAATGAAAACACTACTGACAATAATGATAATGATTACAATAACAATAATAATGATAAGGATAATAATAATAATAATAACTATGGCAATAGTAACAACAGTAACTATGATAACAATAGTGATGATAAATATTAATAACAGCACCGGTGATGATAACAATAATGATAACAATAATAAAACTGCTACGTGTTCAGAAAAAAAATATGCCAGTAATATCACTTTTGAACTTAAGGGAGTCAATAACATCGCTAAAACTTCTTAAAATTCAATTCCGGTGAACAGATGAAAACATTCCATATGAACGAAAAAACAGTCAAAAAATGATAAACGAACAAGTCAGAAAGAGAAAGAAAGAAGGAATCAGAAGCAGACGAAAATAAATAGATAAAACAAAAAGGCAAGAGGCTTTACACTACAGAAAACGTGAGTCGACAAGATAAGGGATAACTCAAACAAAAAAAGCTCCCGCATAGTTCACCAACAGGTGTATACTCTAGCAACGATCCATGCAGGGACAAATACCAATAAAGCTCCAAAACTGGGAGTCTGGAAGTACCTTCTTTGCGATTCCACGTACCAAGGGAGATAGAGGTATCTTAAGGTGCTTGCATAATGAATAAGAATTATGATAGCGGACGGGGAATGGGAATTCCTGCGAGGCAGCGCTGGCTTGCGTGTGTGATTGGGTTATCGTCTGTTCTTTTGCTTTGATTCGTTTTCTGATTGGCTATTCACTTTATTCATTATGGGTTTTATTCACTGGTGATCTATGGAGGGATCATGAAAATATGAATAAAAAGAAAAGAAAAGAAGAAAAACAAAAAAGAAGGCAAATAGTA
>BOPN01002270.1:88944-98944 GCA_017312705.2 Penaeus japonicus | reverse complement strand
GGGGGTTAGAGGAGGAGAGGGCAAACGGAGGGGAGGGTTAAAGGGGGGGAGGGTGAAAGGTAGGGAGGGGAATGGAGAGAGGGAGAGAGAAAGGGAGAGAAGGGAGGGGAAAGGAGACAGGAAGGTGATAGGATGTGAGGGAAAGGGAGGGGAGGGGAGAGGAGTGGGTGAAATGAGAGGAGAGAAAGGGAGAGGAGATAGAAGGGTGAAAGGAGGAGAGGGAAAGGGAAGGCGGAGGTTGCGAAGAGGAGAAGGGAGAAGAGAAAGAAAGGGAATGGTAAGATAGCGAGAGAGAGACAAAGACAGAGAGAGAACAGACAACAGAAGATAAAACGAAAAAAAGAGAGAAGAATAGGAGAAAAAGAGATAGAGCAAAGATAGATAGGGAGCAGATGAGAGAAAGAGAGAAAAAGTAATATAAATAAACGAACAAGAGAAGAGAGAGAGAAAGAGAAACGAAATATTCAAAGCTTAAGGCAACTGTAGTTTCTTTTGAATTTTACCTTTTTAAAACTTTATTTACCTTCATTTATCTATTTTTGAAATTCCATAACCATTATCATTATTATTATTGTAACTATCATTATTTTCAATATTCTATATTTTATCCGTATCATCATGCAATCATTATTCATTGCTATTGCATTTACTTCCAATATCATCACTATTATTACTAGCATCATTATTACTCATGTGTTAGGATTATTGATATATCCAATATCATCATTGTTATTATCATTAGTGCATTATCACGGTGATGTTACTAGAACCATCATCATTATTATGATTATGATTATCAACATTATTGTTATTATTATCATAATGATAATTCTTATCGCCATTGATATCATCATTTATTGCTATTATCAGCATTATTATAATCATTGTTATCATTATCATTACTTACAGTAATTTGTATCATTGTTATCATAATTTTTATCTTCTTTATGATTATCATCATCATCATTATTATCATTATCATTATCATCTTTATTGTGGTTATTACTATCATCCTTGTTTTTTTTTATGATTATTACTATCGTTACGAGTATACTCATTAGTGTCATCATCATTAGTTTTATCATCATTATCCTTCTTTGATGCTTCGGATAATCGGGTCAAAATACATTATACGAGATATGAGTAGTGAGGAAGAGGAGGAGAGACTGAGGGAGAAAGAGATGGAGAGAAAGAAAAAGAGTAAGATAGATAGATAGAGAGAGATAAAGAGATAGATAGATAGATAGATAGATAGATAGAGAGAGAGAGAGAGAGAGAGAGAGAGAGAGAGAGAGAGAGAAAAGATAATACAAAAATACAGAAAAAGACAAAAAAAAAAAGAAAAGAAAAAAAGAATAGACGAAAACCTATTAATCTCCCCCCCCACCAACCCCCCCCCTCCTCCCCCCCCACAAAAAGAAAGAAATTAATTTTGGCCAAGAACCTAGCTTCCAAACTACTTCAACAAAATGCGTCTTTCCTTCAAGAAAAAGTTAAGAAAAACAACGTTTCCTCTCCCACCCATAGGCCGATTCCCTGTGACAACATAGGCCGTAGAATTCTCAAGCCTTAAAAGACGATTCTAATAGGCCGTACGAGAATAGGAAAGACTATGGTGAATTATTCATCTTCACTTTTTATATATGTATACCGGATTAACGACTGCTATACGAGAAGCTGTCTTATTTCATCTTATTTCATCTCACAGAGGGAATAGAAAGATTGTGTGTACCCGTGTAAGGTCATTGTAAATTTAATGAATGTAAATCTAATGGGTGTAAATCTAAGGGGTGTAAATCTAAGGGGTGGAAAGGCAGATAGAGAGAGATTGGTAGAAAGAATGAAAGAATGCTTTTGGAATAATTAATTCGTGTAGGCAACTAGGCTATAGACGTTGTTATTGTTTTTCATATTCTCATTTTGGTTATTATGATTTTCATCATTATTGTTATTGTAATTTTTATTTTTGTTAGCGCTGTTATATCTATTGTCATTACTATTATCATCATGATTATTGTGACTACTCTTATCATTACTACCATTGTTATTATGATTACTATTGTTATCATCATCACATTAACCTTATCATTATTAATATCATTACTACTGCTACTGTTGTTATCATTATCGGTATTGTTGTCATTATAAATATTATCATCATTATCATTCTTATTACAATCATTATCATTATTATCATTATCATTATTGTTATTAGCATTATCATCATTATCATTATCACTATTGTTGTTATCACTATTATCATTATTATTAGAAATAGTAGTACTATGGATTAGTAGTACTATTATCATTATTGTTATTATTATCATTGCTATTAATACCATCAGTATTATTATCCTTATCATTATCATTAGTAGTACTGTTATCATTATTACTAGTAGTACTATTATCATTGTTGTTATTATTATTATTGTCAATATCGATATCATTAGTATTATCGTCATTATATTTCTCATCATCGTTATTATCATTATTAATCATCGACATTGTTTTCATCATCATTATTACTATCAATATTGCTTGTGATTATCATTATTATTAATATTGCTATTATTACCATAACTCTATAGTACTATTTCAATTATTATCAATATTAACATCCTTATTATATATTGATTTATTATTAAGACTATCGTCCTTATCAACATAATCATCATTTTCATCATCATCATCATGATTATCAACAATCCTGTTATCATCATTATTTTCATCATTGCTATCGATGCAAAAGCAACCAAAAAGAAGAGAAAAATAAAAGGAGAAAAATAGTCCCCTCATTTCCCCCCAAATCTTCTCTACCCCCCTTTGCCCATCCCCCCTCCCCCCTCCCCCCACCATCTCCGTCCCCTCAGTCCAGCTGTTGAGGGTAAGTTTGTCACGCACCCACAGATTGAAAGTTGCGGAGGCTGGAAGAATGGGCGAGAAAAAGGGGAGAGGGAAGCATGAGAGAACGAGAGTGACTATGTGAAAAAGGGAGAGTGGAAAGAGAGGGTGAGAGAGAGAGGGGGGGAAAGGGGGTAGGGAGGGAGAGAGAGGGAGAGAGAGAGCGAGAGAAAGAGAGAGAGAGAGAGAGAGAGAGAGAGAGAGAGAGAGAGAGAGAGAGAGAGAGAGAGAGAGAGAGAGAGAGAGAGAGAGAGAGAGAGAGAGAGAGAGAGAGAGAGAGAGAGAGAGAGAGAGAGAGAGAGAGAGAGAGAGAGAGAGAGAGAGAGAGAGAGAGAGAGAGGAGGAGAGAGAGAGAGAGAGAGAGAGAGAGAGAGAGAGAGAGAGAGAGAGAGAGAGAGAGAGAGAGAGAGAGAGAGACAGACAGACAGAGAGAGAGACAGAGAGAGAGAGAGACTTATAGAAACCCCAAACAAACAGGAATAGAGAAAAAAAAACTCGAAAAAGTAACGAAAGAAAAAGAGAAAGACAGGGGGAAAGATTAGAAGGAAGGGGGAGGAGGGAGGGGGAGGGGGGGTCACGGAGTAGTTGATAGAATGAAGAGGGGAGATGAGGGGAAATCATTGAACTTCTTTTTTCTCTCTAAACCAATATTCGGTGCCGTGAAAATTATATGAGACAGATTGATGGCTTTGCGTATGCTGTGTCTCTCTACTTTTCATTTTGTTTCGGAAAGTTTTCGAAATGCGACTAAATTTGAGTCTGTTATTAGCATTTCTTTATCCTTGTATTGCTAAGCTGACGGAGATATTGAGAGAAGATTATGTTTATTATCGTTATCAATCATCATATTTTTCGTTAGATAGAATAGAACAGAATGAATAAAGAAAGAGATATTTAGATGATATAAGAAATATAATGATAAGAAAAATAATTATAATAATTTGCAAAAAAAAAAAAAAAAATAAATAAAAGAGGGGTGGGGTGGGGGAAAAGGAAACATGACATTTATTCAATTTATTCACTATCCTTACATCACCATCAAATATAACAATATTACAGTGAAAAGAAGAAGAAGAAGAAAAAAGAGAGAGAGAAAGAGAGAAGAAAAACCGCATTAGAATTAAAAACATACAACGTCTCACAGCTTCCCTTTGACCCGGCGTGACCTCGTGTTTTGATTAATATAAAGTTGGCAACTCGTCTGACCTCATCTCCATCTAATAAAGTCGGTGTCCTCATCGGCCTCTTTCTTACACTTGACCTCGTTTGACCTCGGTGGTCTTATATGATTAGACATATCTATTTTTTCTATTTTTTGTACATTCAGTTGACTTTGCTTTGACTTGTTTTGTGGTCATGCTGGCGGTGATAAATAAATGATGATGATGGTTATAATGATGATGATGATAATGCTTATAATGGTGATGATGACGGTAGTGATTGTTATGAAGGAATAACGGTAAGCAATATATGCTAGTCTATAATTATTTAAGATAACTTCTTCATTACTATCGTCAATTCAGCTAAACCCCTCTTTGTCAAAGTCATATGAATTTGATCTATTCTCACAATAAGTCAAACTAATGTCCTCATGCTGCATTAATCGAAATCATAATTCTTTAAGAATATAAAACTTGATTCTTATGATAAAAAAATAAAAAGATAAATGCTGTGTAAATGAATAATACCTATTCGAATATAATATGAATACATAAACTATATATATATATATATATATATATATATATATATATATATATATATATATATACATATATATGAGAAAATAAAACCAATAAAATCACGAAATGACAACTCTCGAATCTATTTCAATATGGCGGATGGTATAATGTATACCTTATATAAATATTATATAAGGGTCAATATCAGTGTTACTCCTATTTAGATAAGGTTATAATTAATCTCATAGGCAGCTGCCATCTATAGGACGGTCACCTTTGCATTTTTCTTTGAGTTTGTGAAATTGCATTGCTGGTTATTACCTTGTTTGATATAAAATAGTAGTAGTAGTGATGATAGTGATAACGATGATAATGATAATGATAACACTGATAATAATGATAGTAATAATGGGGATAAAGTTAAAATTAGTACTGGTAATAAAGATGATAGAAAAAAGGGATAATGATAATGATAATTATGATAATATCAGTGAACACAATGATAATGATAGTGATGATAATGATAATAATAGCAATAGTAATGGTGATAATATTGATGATAACAACAACAATGGCAATGTTCATAATGATAATACAGAGATCAATAATGATAATGATAATGCTAATGAAAATAGTGAAAATATTGATAATGATAATACTAATAGTCATAATGATGGTAATCATGCTAATGATAACGGTAATGGTAATAATAGTAATGATAATGATAGTAACGATGAAAGTAATACTGATGATCATAATGATAATATATTGAAAACGATAATGATAATAATGACAGTGATGATGATAACGATGTTATCTTTAAAAGTAGTTGTAATAGTAATGATAGGTGTGACAACAGTAGTAATAATAGTAATAGTAATTATAACAATAACAATATTAGTGATAATGATGATGGTAATAACAATGATATGAATAATGATAAAAACAATGATAATGATAATGATAATAATGAGGATAACAATAACAATGATAATTATAGTAATGATGATAATCAAAATTATCGTTATACTGTAAAATATAAGTAATGATAATAATGATAATGGTGATAATAATAACAACAATGATCATCATAATAGCAATAATAACAAAAAAATAATAGTGATGATAGCAATAATGTTAATAACCAGGGCAAAAAGGAGCAGGATGAAGAAGAAGAGGAGGAGAAAGAGGAGAAGGAGGAAGCGAGAGAAAGAGAAAGAGAGAAAGAGAGAGAGAGAAAAAAACAAACAAGAGACGGGCAGAGACAAACAGAGGAGGAGTAAGAAAAAAGAGAAGGAAAGCGAGCGACAGTGCGAAAGACGGAGGAAAGCAAGAGACAAAAAGAGGGCGAGAGAACAACGGAAAGAAAAAGGAGGAGAGGGGAATAGAGACACAGTACGAGGCAAGGAAGAGAAGAAAAGAGAATATATATATGTATCTGTATATATATATATATATATATATATATATATATATATATATATATATATATATATATATATATATATATATATATATATATATATATATATATATATATATAGATATATATATATATGATAGATAGATACATAGATGGATAGATAGATAGATAGATAGATAGATAGATAGATAATTCTAGATAGATAGATAGATAAATATAGATATAGGTATAGATGTAGATATAGATACAGATAGATAGATAGATAGATAGATAGAAATAAATGTGGAGAGAAAGAGAGAGAGAAAGAGGAAGCCGTGGAGATGATAGGGCGAGAGAAGGACAGAGCGAATGGCTTGAAAGCGGCCCGGCCAGCCAAGCGGCATGAGTCTGCCTCTGAAACGAGTGTAAACAACATTTGCAATCTTATAAGGCCGCCACTCCCGGGATATGAACCCCGTCCTGTCATCTCTCGTCTGGAAACATCTCTAGGAAAAAAAGGAGGGGGAAAAAAAGAAGAAAAAGAGGATAAAACCGAAGGGTAACAGACACACACACGTACGAACGCATACACACGCACAGATACAGATACAGACACACGCACACACTGACACACAGACACGGACACACACGCACACACAGTCACAATCACACACACACACACACATACACACAGACACGAACACACACACACACACATACACACAGACACGACACACACACACACACATACACACAGACACGGACGCACACACACACATACACGGACACACACACACCCAGACACGGACACACACACACAACACCCAGACACGGATACACACACACACAGACACGGACACACACACACATACAGACACACACACACAAATGCACACGGCAGGTATTCGTTCACACACGCGCTTTTCTTACGGCATTTGTCAACGAGTCTTTTCTTTTTCTTCTCTGGTTGACCAATAGCGATGGTTGAGGGGGTGGGTGGGGGTTGGGGGGTTAGGGGTGAAGGTGACGGGGGGGGGGGGGGGGGAATGGGAGGGGAATGGGTGGTGCTGTATGTTCGACTGTGTGTGTGTGTGTGCTTATGTGTGTGTATGTGCTTATTTGTGTGTGTGTAAGTGTCTGTAAGTGTGTGTGTATTTATGTGTATATGGGTAAAAAACGTTCAAATGAAAGTAGATGGTATAGCAAATGCATATAAAGCTCATAAACTCATATCCACATATATAAACTCACATATACTCATAATTATAACCACACGCACATATACAGCCACATGAGCAACACACACACACACACACACATCACACACACACACACACACACACACACACACACACACACACACACACACACAAACCCACACGAAGAACTGAGATCACATTGCCCACTACATTAAATATTCCATTTCTGACATGCTGGCTCATTAAAGTGTATTTGAAATATATCTCGCCCTCTGACCTCACCACACCAGGCTACTTTCAATATTTAGGGGAAACTCAAAATTGGCTTTTCCATATCAAGAGGGAAATAAAAGTGAGATCTGATTTTTGTTGGAAATTTGGGTTTGATAGATTTCTTTTGTGGGTGGGTGGGTGAGTGTGCGGTGGGGGTTGGTGGGTGGGTGTTTGGGCGGTGGGGATGGCTATTTTGGAATTCTTAAGATGATGAGAGAGTTTACTGTGTTTATATATATATGTTGTTAGACATAGCTTAATCTTTGTTTATATTTCTGTCTATATCAATCTATCTACATTAGATAGTTTATTTGCCTCCGTTATGCATAACTTGTGTATAGATTATACGTTTATATCATATTTCTTGTTCCTGTTCATTTTCTTTTAGATATCTTTATTTCTTTTTCTTTTTATCTCTGATTGTGTTTCTGTCTACCTTTGTTTTTATTAGTTTATTAGTCTGTATGTCTCTCCCTCTCGTTCTGATTAATGCTCTTTAATTCTCCCTTCTTTTTCTGACTGTTTGTCTGTCTCTCCCTCTCTGGCACTCGTATCCTCTTCGTCTGTCAGTCTGTATATCTGTTTATTCTTCCTATCTATCTCCTCGCCTTACCTCCTTCCTCCCTCTTGCCCAACCTTTTCCATCTCTCTTTCATTCGTTCTTTCATTTGTTTTTTTCTCTTTCTTCCCTCTCTCTTCCCCATCCCTAGACTCTCTCTCCCCCCCCCCACCCCTTCCTGCCCCCCTTATCCCCCCCCCCCCCATCATCCGTCTCATCCCACAACATCGGCCCTTCCTTCATCCATCCTCCCCTCCCCCCCACAACTCATCCCTCACCCTCCCCTCCTACCCCCCCCCTCCCCAAGTAGACCATCAAGAGAGTATCATCCCGCGTTTGATCTTAGCAGAAGCAGCATCTTCGCCTAGATGACAAACATTCCCCTTAGAACGTGTCATCTTAACGCCTCTCTCTCTCTCTCTCTCTTTCATTCTCTTTCTCTCTCTCTCTCTTTCTCACCCTCCTTCTCTCTCTATCCTTCTCTCCCTTTCTCTTTCTTATCATCTCTCTCCCTCTATCTTTCTCTCTCTCTTTCTCTCTCTCTCTCTCTCTCTCTCTCTCTCTCTCCCTCCCTTTCTCTCACCCTTTCTCTCTCTCTCTCTCTCTCTCTCACTTCTGCGTCTAATTGCATGCTTTAGGGAACTAAAGTCGTTAGTGAAGTCACTCTTTCTTGTGCAGTGATTCTTTTGAGACTTAATTTGTGGAGGAAATGTGGTTGCTTTCATTGTATTTGTTGTTGTTGTTGGTATTTTTATCCTGATCATCATCGTCGCTAGTTATTATCATCGTCTTTATTATTTTGATTGTTATTATTATCTCCATTATCAATCTGATGATTATTATTATTTTCATCATTATTGTTATCATTATTATTATAGCTACTATTACCATTATTATTATCATTATTGCGTATGCTATCATTGTTATCATTATCATAATCATTATCATTATAATCATGATCATTACTGCTATCATTATAATCATCATTATAATTACATTTACTGTTATCATCATGCTCATATTCATCATCAATATCAAAATGGTGATGATAATTGTTATTACCATTATTCTATCACCATTGTCATCACCATCATCACCACCATAATCCATCAGACTCTCGTTCCATGACAAGTAGGTGATGAAAAAGAAGAATAAAAAAAACAAAAAAACAAAGCAAAACAAAAACAAAGACACTGTACCAAACGCAAATATGTATTCACTAAATCACGAAATCATACTAACCTTGACTAGCGACTTCACACAAACACCTCCCACCCGACCGAACGTATTTCACAAGGGAAACCGGGCCCTTGTCGTGTTGTGGACGCCGAGGAAGCGAGCAATGGCGGCCCCATGTGATGCTAGAGATCGCTAGGTGTCCGAAATGAGGCTGGCACATTGGCACTACTGTTTACCTTGAGCGATATTGGTCTATTGTAGTGCTCTGCCGACCCAATAAAACTGCTGTTTCCACCTTTTAACTCCGGGCTGCAGTCGCCTCTCGCTGCTGGAGGGAGGGAGAGGGAGAGGGAGAGGAAAAGAGAGAGGGAGAGGGAGGGAGAAGGTAAGGGTGATGGAGAGAGAGAGGGAGAGGAAAAGAGAGAGGGAGAGGGAGGGAGAAGGTAAGGGTGATAGAGAGAGAGAGGGAGAGGAAAAGAGAGAGGGAGAGGGAGGGAGAAGGTAAGGGTGATGGAGAGAGAGAGAGGGAGAGGAAAAGGGAGAGGGAGAGGGAGAGGGTGATGGAGAGTTAGGAGAGGGAGAATGAGAGGGAGAAGGCATAGGAAAGGAAGATGTAAAGAGAGAGGGAGAGGGGGATGAAGAGATAGATGTATAGATATAGAGGTAGAGGTAGAGAGAGACATAAAGAGCGAGCAAGCGAGAAAAAGAGAGAGAGAGAGAGAGAGAGAGAGAGAGAGAGAAAGAGAGAGAAAGAGAGCGGATGAGCGAGCGAAAGAGCGAATGAGCGAGCGAGAGAGAGAGCGGG
>BOPN01002270.1:83944-86444 GCA_017312705.2 Penaeus japonicus | reverse complement strand
GGCTCTCGTATTCGTGCTGAACTAATAGAAAAAGTTTAATTTGAATACTTTTTCCTTTGTTTGTGGTGATCCAACGTCCCTCTACCCCCTCCCTCCCTCCCTCTCTCCCTCCTTCTCTCCCTCTCTCCTATCCCCACCCCCATCCCTCCTTCTCTCCCTCCCTCCTCTCTCTCCCTCCCTCCCTCCTCCCTCCCTCCCTCCTTCTCTCCCTCCCTCCTTCTCTCCCTCCCCACCTCCCTCCTTCCTTCTCTCCCTCTCTTCCATCCCCACCCCCATCCCAACTCCTATTCCTCTTACTCTCCCTCCTTACCTCCCGCCCACCCCTCCTTCCCGTCCCTCCATCCTTATCTTCCTCTTCTTCCTCTTCCTCTCCCTCATGTTTATCCTCATGTTTTCTCTTTTCTTCCAATCTTCTTTCATATGATTCTCTCTCCTCCTCTTTTCATCTTCTTCCTTTCCCGTTTATCCATCTCCTTCGTAATCTCAAAACATTTCTTACCTTTTTGACCATCCTATCTTTCCTTTCTCTTTCTCTCCTCTCTATACACATTCTCCGTCTTGTTTGACCTCTCTCTCTCTCTCTCTCTCCCTCTCTCTCTCTCTTTCTCTGTCTCTCTCTCTGTCTGTCTCTCTGTCTTTCTTTCTCTCTCTTCCTCCCCCTCTCCCTCTCTTTCTCTCTTCCCCCCTCCCTTTCCCTTTCCCTCCCCCTCTTCCTCTCTTTCTCTCTTCCTCCCTCCTTCTCCCTCTCCCTCCCTCTCCCTCTCCCTCTTCCTCCCCCTCTCCCTCTCTTCCTCCCTCCCTCAACCCTCCCCCTCTTCCTCCCCCTCTCCCTCTCTTTCTCTCTTCCCCCCTCCTTCTCCCCCTCCCTCTCCCTCTCGCGGAACAATTTCTATTAAGAACTCTTGTTTGACAAAATGTTGTTTCAGAAGATATCTTCTTTTTTTTCGTTTTCCTTCGGGAGTCACAGGAGGGAAGGAATGTGTCTTGGGAGGAAGAGGGGGAGGGGAGGGGGAAGGAGGAGTAGGAGGGGGGGAAGGGAGGGGAGAGGGGAGGGAGGGAGGGGAGAGGGGAGAGGGAGGGTGGTTGAAGAAGAGGAGGAGGAGAAAGAGGATTAGGAGGAGGAGGAGGAGGAAGGGGAAGAGGAGAGGGAGGGAGGGAGGGAGGGAGGGAGGGAGGGAGGGAGGGAGGGGGGGAGGGAGGAGGAGGAAGAGGTGGGGAAACAGGAGGAGGAGAAGAGTTGGGTGTGGTGAAAGTATTAGAAGTAGTAGAAGGAGGAAGGTGGAGGGAAAAGAAGGGGGTGAGAAGAGGAGGAGGAGAAAAAGGAAGATGAGGAGGAGGAGGAGAAGGAGAAGAGGAGGAGGAGAAGGAGAAAAAGAGAAGGAGGAAGAGGGTGATGTTGAGGAGAAGAAGGAAGAGGAGGAGGATGGAAGAAGAGGAGAAAGAGGGAGAAGAGGAGGAAATAGAGGAAAAGGAAGAAAGAGGGAGCAGAACACAAAAAAAAAGAAGAGAGCGGGACATGACAATGGGAAGGAGGAAGGGGGGAGGGAGGGAGGAGGGAGGAGAAGAAGCGAAAGAGAGTACAGAGACTCGTATTAAACGGACAAGATAAAGAAGCAAAAACTTTTCCTGAAGTAATTTTCATTCATGATCAAGATTACCGTTCCCTCCTCCTCCTTCTCCTCCTCCCTCCCCCTTCCCCCTTCCCCCTCCCCCCCTCCGACCTTTTCGCTCCAGGAGTCTCTTCTTCTGTTTGAAATAAGACATCATCAAGTCTCGGATGAGTCAGTTGAGAAAGTGGGCAAGGAAGGGAAGTTCGGGAAGTTCGAGAAAAAAAAGGGTAGGAAACTTCTTTTTTTTTTTTTTTTTTTAATTTTTTTACTTGACTCGATGACAGTCCAGATGAAGGGGAGGGGCGTGGGTCTTTGGAATAGGGGTTGGGGTTGGGGGTTGGGTTTGGGGGTTGGGGTTGGGGGTTGGAGATGGGGGGGGGTATGTTGGAGGGCTTGCTTACGCCGTCATAGATTAGATGATAAAGACACACTGTATATGAGTATTGGATACGTACATGCGTGCATACAATAATTCATTCATTTCTATCTATCCATATATATATGTATACCTGTATGTATATATATATATATATATATATATATGGTTTTGTGTATGATAAGCGCACGCATATACATGGACACACACACACACACACACACACACACACACACACACACACACACACACACACACACACACACACACACACACACACACACACACACACACACACACACACACGCATTCTTATATACTCTCTCACACACACATGTTAAATCCCCGCATAATGCACGCACTCACACATGAATACAACCGACATAAAACCGCGCATGCAAGTCCTGATGAATATGCACACGCCCATGGGTTGACACAGTATGAGAACCAAACGGGCGTTGGAGTTCCGGCGCCCAGTTGGAACAGCCCGGTTCTCTGGTCTCCCTCGCTTTTT
>BOPN01002270.1:69759-71802 GCA_017312705.2 Penaeus japonicus | reverse complement strand
ATATATATATATATATATATATATGGAAACATATGCACCTACAGAAGGAGAAGAGGAGGGGGGAGAAGAAGGAAAAGAAGAGGGAGAAAAAGGAGAAGATGAGGAGGAAGAGGAAGAATAAGAGTAAGAGTAGGAGGAAGAAGTAAAAGAAGAGGAGAAGGTCATAGAGCAGAAGAGGAAAAGAAGGAGGAGAAGGGGTTTAGGGTGGGAGAAGAGGAAGAAATAGAGAAGGAGAAGATGGAGATTGAGAAGAAGAGAAAGAAAAGTAAAAATATAAAAGAAGTAGAGAAGTGGTGAAAGAAAGGAAAAAAATGAAAAAGAAAAAGAAAATACATAGAAGAAAAAGAAGGGAAATGAATGACTGAAAAAATGAAGGCAAATTGACACGCAACAGCAGCATTAAAAAAGAAAGAAAGAGAGAAAAAAAAAAAAAAAAAAAAAAAAAAAAAAAATCCAGTCAGTCAGCCTGTAAGCGATATTCCTCCCCTACCCTCTGCCACCCCTTCCCCTCCTCTTTCTCCAGTCCTTCGACCTTTTGGTCATCATTCCCCCGCCTATGCACCCCTTCATTCCACCTGTTCAGTCCTCCTTCCACCTCCTTTCTCCCTTTCCCCCCTCCCCCACCCTCCTCCATCTCCCCTTCCTCCCCCCTCCCCCACCCTCCTCCATCTCCCCTTCCTACCCCCTCTCCCGTCTTTTCCTCCGACCTCCGACCTCCCTCCTCCTTTCAACCCCCTACCATTCCAAACCCTCCATTTCCTTCATCGTCAACCCCCCCCCCCCCCACTCCCTCTGCCTCCTCCGTCCACCTTTCCAATCCCCCTCCCTCTCCCTCTCCCCCCCTCCCATTTCCCCCTCCCCTACTCCCTATCTCCCTCCCCTTTCCCCCTCCCCTCGGATGTCGCTGGTTCCAATTAAGACTTCAAAAGTAGCAGAGCCCCCAGATCATCGACGAACAGCCGGCCGATGTGGAAAATCCAATTTCTCTAATTTCCATTTTTATTTCGGCCGGCCGGGGACATCAATTCAGACTGCTTCGCTTCCCGCGCTTCGTTTGTTTCGTTTCAGACTGCTTCGCTTCCCGCGCTTCGTTTGTTTCGTTTCAGACTGCTTCGCTTCCCTCGCTTCGTTTGTTTCGTTTCAGACTGCTTCGCTTCCCGCGCTTCGTTTGTTTCGTTTCAGACTGCTTCGCTTCCCGCGCTTCGTTTGTTTCGTTTCAGACTGCTTCGCTTCCCGCGCTTCGTTTGTTTCGTTTCAGACTGCTTCGCTTCCCCCGCTTCGTTTGTTTCGTTTCAGACTGCTTCGCTTCCCCCGCTTCGTTTGTTTCGTTTCAGACTGCTTCGCTTCCCGCGCTTCGTTTGTTTCGTTTCAGACTGCTTCGCTTCCCGCGCTTCGTTTGTTTCGTTTCAGACTGCTTCGCTTCCCCCGCTTCGTTTGTTTCGTTTCAGACTGCTTCGCTTCCCCCGCTTCGTTTGTTTCGTTTCAGACTGCTTCGCTTCCCGCGCTTCGTTTGTTTCGTTTCAGACTGCTTCGCTTCCCGCGCTTCGTTTGTTTCGTTTCAGACTGCTTCGCTTCCCCCGCTTCGTTTGTTTCGTTTCAGACTGCTTCGCTTCCCCCGCTTCGTTTGTTTCGTTTCAGACTGCTTCGCTTCCCGCGCTTCGTTTGTTTCGTTTCAGACTGCTTCGCTTCCCGCGCTTCGTTTGTTTCGTTTCAGACTGCTTCGCTTCCCCCGCTTCGTTTGTTTCGTTTCAGACTGCTTCGCTTCCCCCGCTTCGTTTGTTTCGTTTCAGACTGCTTCGCTTCCCGCGCTTCGTTTGTTTCGTTTCAGACTGCTTCGCTTCCCGCGCTTCGTTTGTTTCGTTTCAGACTGCTTCGCTTCCCCCGCTTCGTTTGTTTCGTTTCAGACTGCTTCGCTTCCCCCGCTTCGTTTGTTTCGTTTCAGACTGCTTCGCTTCCCGCGCTTCGTTTGTTTCGTTTCAGACTGCTTCGCTTCCCGCGCTTCGTTTGTTTCGTTTCAGACTGCTTCGCTTCCCCCGCTTCGTT
>BOPN01002270.1:52259-57259 GCA_017312705.2 Penaeus japonicus | reverse complement strand
TTATCATCATTACTATTAATCCTTCATCATTATTATCCTTACCACAGCTACCATAAGGCAATCATAAAGAAGAACACTGACAAAAAAAACTTTTTATTTATCATTATATTTTTTTCAGAAATATATCTATTTCATCATATAGATATGATTTTATTTCTTTTTATGTGTTTACTCTCTCAGGTATCTATTGTAAAAAAAAATTCTCATTCCCTATCTCTCCTTCTCCCATCCCCCCCTCTTCTCTCTCTTTCCCTCATTTTTACTAACACTTCTCTCTTCCCTCTTTCCTCTTTCTTTCCCTCCTATTAATCTGTCCTCTTTGTTCAATATTGCTGATTATGAAGGTGTTGATACTAATAGGATAAAAGTAATTGTAATGATAGGAGTAACTGTAGTGATAATATTAATGATAGTAATAATAATGATAATGAATATAGTAATGATAATAATGATAAAAATGACAATAATGATGATAATAATAATCAAAATAATGATAATTATAATGATGTTAATAATAGTGATAATAATAATGATAACAACAATAGTAACAATGATAAAAAAATAATAGTAAGAGTACTAATGATAATAACGATGATTAGAGTGATGATAATAATAATATTAAGAAAAAGATAAGAAAAAAAATGGAAGAAATAAGAACAAAAATAAAAATTCTAATAAACAGAAGAATGAAGAGAAGAAGAAAGGGAAGAAGAAAAATAGGGAAAAAAGTTGTAATAGTATTAGTATTAGTAGTTGAAGAAGAAAATATGAAAAAAATAAGAAAAAAGATAGACAGAAAAAAAATACTGATAATGTTAATGATAAAAATAATAATAATGATTATAATAATGATGGTAATAATTATAACTGTGATAATAATGATGATAATGATAATGATAATTACGACAATGATAATAACAAGAGGAAAAAAAGGAAAAATAAAAGAACAAAAAATATATGAAGAAAAAAAATAATTAAGAAATAAACAAACGAGCAAAAATAGCAAAAGAAAAATACTAAAGGAAATAGAAAACAAGAAAAATAATAAAAGAAGAAGAAGAAAATAAAAAATAAAAACGGAGGAAAAAAATAAAAAATAAAAAACGAAAACGAAATAGTAGAAGGAGAAGAAGAGAAAAACAACAGGAAGGGAAAGATAATGATCAAATGTACAAGAATACAAGAAATATGAAAATAAATGAATCAGAGAGACTTGCTTGCTTGCTTGCTTACGAATTCAACATGTCGCCTCGATTCACCGTCCGCATGGCCACACGCACAAAAGTCTACGGGCACGAAACACAACATTTCGGAACAAAAGATAACACTTTGACTGAAAACACGGCCATTTTTACTGCTATTATTATAATTCTTATCATTATCATTATCATCATATTTCTTATTATTGTTTGTAGCATTGTAATCATTACTATTTTCGTTATCACTATCATTAACATTATTACTGTTATCATTATCATTATTGTTATTATCAAATTAATTATCATCAATTGTCATTGTCATCACTGTTATCATTATTACAATCATCATCATTGTTACCTTATCATTATTGTTATCTTACCATCATTACCATCATTATTATTATCATTTTGTTAACATTCTTATCACTATTATTATCATCACTATTATTATCGTTATTGTTATCATTATCGATATTATTATTACAATCATTATCACGATGAGGATGATTATTATTACTACTGTTATAATGATTAGTATCATTACCAATATCATTATCATTATTATTATCATTATTGTTATCTTCATAATTATTGTTATTATTACTATAATTATCATAATCATCTTTATCATTATTATTGTCCTTACTATCATCATTATTGTTAACACTTTTGTCCATGTTATTACTAACATTATTATCATTATTCTCATTATCATTACTGTGATCATTATTGTTATCGTTATCGTTATGATTATCATTACTATCAATGATATCATTATAAACATCATTAACATTATTATAATCACTATTACCATTTTCATCGTTATCATCACTATCATGATTAAAGCTATCACTATTGTTATCATCATTATCATGAGCAATTTTGTCTTTGTTATCAATTATTATCATCTCTCTCTCCCTTACCCCCCCATTCCTTTCCTTTTCTCCCTCTTTCTCTTTCTCTCTCTCTCTCTCTCTCTCTCTTATTCTTTTCTCTCTCTCTCTCTCTCTCTCTCTCTCTCTCTCTCTCTTATTCTTTTCTCTCTCTCTCTCTCTCTCTCTCTCTCTCTCTCTCTCTCTCTCTCTCTCTCTCTCTCTCTCTCTCTCTCCTTCTCTCTCTCTCTCTCTCCCTCTTTCTCTCTCCCTCTTTCTCTCTCTCAAGTCTCTTCAAGTTTCTATCTTAAATTACTCATTTGCTTACATATTCTTCGCTGATTTTATTTATCTATTCATTTTTATTTCTCTCTTAATATTTTTTTGCGTTCTTTGGTCTTTGTGTTTCATCCTTCATGTGCCGGAGTATATATATCTAAAAGATATCTTTTATCTTATTATAGATGATATATATTTTTTTTCCTTTTAATGATTTATTTTTTATTACATATTTACACATTTCTTGATAATCGACTTGGTCTTCTTTTCTTTTTTTCTGTATCTATCCTTTCCTTCTCCTTTCTCTCTCCTCATTCCCTTCCACTCCCACTCCTCTGCCTTCTCTCTTTCTTTCTTCTTGTTTCCCTTTCCTCCCGACCCTTTCTTTCTCATCATTCCCTTTCTTTCCCTCTTCATTTCCCCTTCCTTTCCTCCTTTCCTCTCTTCTTATTTCTCTCCATCCCCTCTTTTTTTCCTTCTCCCTTTCTCCCTCTTCATTTCCTTCTCCCTCCCTCCTCGCCTTCGCCCTTTCTCCCTCTACATTTCCTTCTCCCTCCCTCCTCGCCTTCGCCCTTCCTCGCTCCTCATTTCCCTCCCCTCCCCTCCCCTCCCTCTCCCTCCCCTCCCCTCCCCTCCCTTCCCTCCCCTCCCCTCCCTTCCCTCCCCTCCCCTCCCCCCTTCCCTCCCTTCCCTCCCCTCCCTTCCCTTCCCTCCCCTCCCCTCCCTTCCCCCTCCCCTCCCTTCGGCAGCTATCATTACCAGGCACAAAATGAAATGCAAAGTTTACACGGTGCGTCACTCACTAGTGGCCAATAAATTAAGTATGACGAGGGTGATATTGTTAGCTTGAAAGGGGTGAGGAGGGAAAGAGGAATGAGGAGGGTGAGTGAGGTTGGAGGAGGTGGAGGAAGAGGAGTATGTATAAAAAGGAAGGAGGAAGCAGGGGAGGAGGTGGGAAGAGGGAGGAAGAGGCTGTAGTGGAAGGGAGAGACGAGGAGATGGGGGTAGGGAAGGGGAAGAATGAGATGGGGGAGTCGGTCGAGGGGGGTGGAGAGGGAAAGGAGGTGAAAAGGTCGTTTATATTGTTGCTCGCTACTCGATCAACCGTTGTTAGTGTTTGCTGAGCACGTCATTAAGGTTCTCTCTCTCTATCTCTCTCTCTTAATCTCTCTCTTTCTTTCTCTCTCTCTTTTTCTCTCTCCTTCTCTCTCTCTTTCTATCTTCATCTCTCTCTCTTATACTTTTATTTCCTTATCTTTATCTAACTTTAATAGCTTGATCTTTAATCGCTTTCTCATTCTTTCTATTTTTCTCTCCTTCATTCTCTCTATCTCTCACTCTTCCTTCTCTTTCTCTCTTCTCTCACTCTGTTTCCTGTCTAATTATATCATCAGATTCATCATTATCTAATTCTAATACATCTTGTCAATTTATATTATTTCTATATATCTGTCTATATATATTTATATCTATCTATCTATATCTATATATTCATCTGGTTATTCGGCGAGCTATTTAAATGTCTTTTTTGTCTCAATTCGTCTTATTTTGGATTTAATTTCTATCTATATGAAACGTGTGCTTCTGTCTGTTGGGATAAATATTTGTCTGTGTATATCTACTTGGCGCTTTGTACCTGTCTGTCAGAGTGTTTGTCTATTTCTTTGTCTGTCTGCTTGTCTGTCTGTCTGTCTCTCTCTCTCTCTCTCTCTCTCTCTCTCTCATTCTCTCTCTGTTTCTTTGTTTCTTCTCTGAGTCTCTTTCTCTCTCTCTCTCTCTCTCTCTCTCATTCTCCCTCTCTTCCTTTCTCACTCTGCCTCTCTCTTTGGGAGTATGGAGGAGGGTGTGAGGGGGAGCTAGGTGGATGGCGAATTGTTAATTGCTTTACAGAAATTGAAGTCTTTAATCTCTCTCTTTTAAATATGTAAAGAAATTGATTGCTGAATTGAATCTGAGATTTAGTAAATACAATTGCAATGCTCCGTCCACTTTTCACTGCTAGCTAGCCTTTCTGTCGCTCTCGAAATCTCTTTCTCTCTGTCTCTGTGTCTCTCTCTCTCTGAAAAATATCTCTCTCTCCCACTCTTTTTCCTCTTTCTTTCATGCTCACCATTTCTCTTTTCATCACTAACTTTCCTCTCTCTCTCTCTTACACACACACACATACACTACCCTCTCTCTTTCTCTCTCATATTCCCCTTCGCTCTCCCTCCCTCCCCCTCTATCTCTCTCTCCCCCCTCCTCCCCTCGCTCTCTCCCTCCCCCCCCCCCTCTCTCTCTCTCTCCCCACCCGTTCCCCTTCGTCACGTGGAGGCGTCGCTGCTCTGACGTCTCTTTGAAGGAGGTGATTAATTGTTAAAACGACTGGTCTCTATTGTCGCCATCGCGCTTGTCTATTACGGTTGGCCTGCATTCCCTTCCCCTTCCCCTCCTCCTCTTTCTCCTCCCCTACCCCCCTTTCTCTTCCTCCCTCCCTCCCCTTTCTCCTCCCCTCCCCCTTTCCTCCTTCCTCTCCTCCCCTCCCCCCCTTTCTCCTCCCCTCCCCTCTCCCTTTCTCCTCCCCTCCTCCTCTTTCTCCTCCCCCTGCCCCCTTTCTCCTCCTCCCCCTTCCTCTTCCTCTCCTCCCCCTTCCTCTTCCTCTCCCCCCCCT
>BOPN01002270.1:25000-26667 GCA_017312705.2 Penaeus japonicus | reverse complement strand
TAAATGCAAAATGGTTTTCTAACAAGGGAGTAACCCGCGCGACGTACCGTGTGCACAGCGGTCGCGATTTTCGGGAAAAAATTTACATGCGCGATTTTCGGGACATATTGGGGGTTTTGCACAAGCCCGCGGATTCAAGAACAATAAGTTACATGATGACGCTGTGTTTAGCCTGTTTTTCTGAGTTGTCTTTGTTGGTTGTCAGCTATAGACCAACTTAATCTTTTTTCGATCGATGGCTCTTCCAAACATACATTTTAGGTAAAACAAAAGCGCATCACCCGATTGTTTATCAAAACCAGATAAAAGTCAAAAGAATTGCTGAGAGTATATTTCCATATCAATAAGCGTCTTAGATTCCATCAGCCTATCGATTACACAGAGTAAAGTTGTCATGAATCATTTGTTGTACTTGTTCCTGGTTGTTTACCTAATAACCGTTCCACAACCAAGGGGGTTGGAATTGAAGTGTGCACTCCATCAAAACAAACATGAAAGGGATCATGCTGTTATCATATCTTCCTTAATTTGTATATATATACTGTGGATATGTGTGTATCTGCTATAAATATTATGCATATTGTATGTATTTTTTATTATATACTTCTGCTTTACGTACCTGATTACTGTTACCACTTTACTTGCTTTAAAAAAAAACTCGTCAGATGGTAAATAAACATAAGCGGAAAATCCACCTTTTCCCAAAATGATTTATAATGCACATTTAAGCCAATGATGCCATACATAACCAAATGTAAATATCTATCCCCAACGTTATGCATTTGTAACAAAGACTCCATCAAAAATCTGCATTTACTCGTTTCCGTCACTATTGCAACATGCACATGATTCTGTCACGGATTTTCTACCATTGTTCCTATATTTTTTTCCGCATCTGCCCCGATTTGGCAACGATGCTGACACCCACACCCCACTGAATATCATTTGACACCATTTCTAGGGTGGGTGGTTTTTGAGTGAATTCCGCGTCCAAATTGCATTCATATTTACATTCTGACAACCATACCTTTTTCTCGCAGAATAACAGTCAGCTCACCGATGCCTCAACATCCAAACTAAACGGAGAGCTTGGGCAGTTAATGGCGGGCACGAGCGTTAACAGCTCTACGCGCCTTTCGGAACGAGCTGTTTGGTGATTAATTACTTGCGTCTATTTATGTTTTAGCCTCCAGGACATGTCCCAAGTTACTATTTTTAGTTCACTGGCAGACGGAAACCTTGCAAAGTGGTAAGACGTTTAGCAGCGCAGCTCTCCTTAAAGAATCTCGGCTCTACGGAGATATGTAAAGGGAATATCGGAGAGGAAATGCCAAGGGAAGGAACGGAACTACCTGCCACAATCGTCCAACGAAAGCAATAATTGGCATTCCTAGCATTTCGGTCATGGAATGGCGCTCGTTTTGAAAATTTGTGTTTGCAATAAATAACTTTATGCGTAGATACATACATATCTACACATACACACACATTTATATACATGCATGTATGTATATATGTATGTGTATATATGTATATATATGCAAACACATACAATGTGAATATATATATACATACATACATACATACATACATATATATATATGTATATATATATACATATATATATATATATATATATATATATATATATATATATATATATACAT
>BOPN01002270.1:15000-20000 GCA_017312705.2 Penaeus japonicus | reverse complement strand
AATCCTGTCCTAAACTAGCTTGTCACAATACAAAATAATAAACGAATTGGCATCAAGTACTTGTCATACCTACCGAGGCCGACATGATTCAGTATACGGCGAGCTCTTGAAGAGTAAACAACCCTGGTGGGGCCTCTCGTGATTTTGAAATTTTGTGACTAGGCTTAACCGTAGAATATCGAAAATGAACTGATGAATATTCTGAAACATATACCCTGGGAAGTTACTCGTATTGGTGAATCAGTTTGACTTATTATTTTTTTTTTAGGATTTTAATAAGATAAATGATTACTTATATGGTAAAATTTCCGAATAACGCCGCGTTACAAAATACCACAGAAGTGGTATCGATGGATTCCTCTCAACCTGTACTATTCATATATAGTGGAAATAATGCGATAGTAGGGGAGGGCATGAAGTAGATCAGGGAAATTGCGGGGTAAAGTATGAATTCCGGCCATATTTCGTTTGCAAAATCGTAACCCAATTACCTACCAAACTTTGCCTAGTTTTGAAGTTAGCCCTAGCCAAGGGGGGCTTTGCCCCCCTGGACCCCCCCCCCCCCTTTTAATGCACTTCGTGCTACTTCAGTACCACGAAAAGCTTAACCCAACTACCTACATCACTTTGCCTAGTTTTGAAGTCAGCCTGTGGACCTCCCCTATTCAGGGGCACTTCGTGATACTTATGATGCGTAATTAGTTCTGTAGATGAAAATGCCGCGACCACGAATAACCTTCACACTGCGCCATGATGACAGCAACTGAGTCTTCGTCTCATATATTCCTCAGGATAGGAAACTAGGACCGATAATGACGCGACCACTCAATAGAGGGCACTCTATAATTATACTGTAAACAATGGGAAATATTGCTCCATCTATCGAGAGAACATAACAGCGGATGCAGGTAATTAATTTGTGGTTTCCAGTCCACAGCTTGTTGCTAGCCGTAAATACGTAAACAGTCATGTTTGAATTTCAGGGCGAGGATGGTGGTTTTCGGGGTATTTTGCACAACGTATATGGCACGAAGTGCCCTAAAAAGGGGGGTCCAGAGGAGGGGGCGAAGCCCCCCTTGGCTAGGGCTTAATTAAAAACTAGACAAAGTTAGGTAGGTAATTGGGTTACGATTTTGCAAACGAAATATGCCCCGAAGTAGGACGAGGTAGCACGAAGGGCCTTAAAAAAAAGTCCCAGATTGTTGGGTTCAGAGGTGGAATCGCGCATTATTTCCACTTTATATGAACAGTAGAGATTGAGAGGAATCCATCGATACCACTTTTATGGTATTTAGTGATGTGGCGTTACTCGGACAATTTACCATATATATAATATTTTTTTCTTCCAGAAATGGCACCGAACTCGAGTGATGTCGCACCAGCTTCAAACGGCTTTCTTGAGAGAGTCCTGCTGTTGCCTGCGCTCAGTGATGCCTTTACGCTCGTCTCCAACGCCTACCAAACCACCCAGGTATGTTTTCCAGAGCATAGGACCTTTTATTAGAATGCCTACACCTCTCTGTCTGCGTCTGTCTCTGCCCCCCCCCCTCTCTCTCTCTTTCTCTCTGCCTCTCTCTCTGTCTGTCGGTCTGGTTCTGGAATTTCACATCATATGCAGATGCCATCCTCATTCAGGTCTTTGATAGGGGGGGGGACTATGTTCGCGGGAGATTTAGCCCTCTTTTGGCTTCATAATCGATCCTCTTAGGACCAAGCATATATACAGGCCTGGTCAACTGCCTTGTACACCCAGATTGAGTGGACAGGTTATTGCAAAGATTAACTTACACACATATATCGTATCACCCATTATATAAGTAACAGATATGTTGTCTCCCTAGAGTCCTGAGGTTGATGTATATCACCTTAGTTCGGTCCGTGATTGACTATGCGAGTCCGGTTCTTAGTCTGTTGCTTCCAAATACTTTCAAACTCGAAGTTCTGCAGAACAAGGCTATGAGAATTTAGCTAGGTTGCCCAATGACTGCTAAAGTTCTGGTCGTGAGGGAAGAACTAGATCTCCCCACAATCCACAGTCGTGTCACCCATATTAACACTGTACTTGATACTAGAATCTTTCAGCTTATACCCAGATCACAAATTTCCTAAGCTCTGGCAGATGAGATCAGTTAGTCAGGTTTGCTCGGCCTCGATATTCCAATCAAAATCAAATGCTCTCCCACTTAGAATGGAGCGCCAGAACTGCCCAGGCCATCCTTGGATTCAGTGTGTAGAACATTGATAATCTTAATATTTCGGAAGCCAAACTATCTGCATCATGGCAAAGAACTTATGTACATGTCCGTATTGACAAACTGTCATGGTCTAAATCCATGATTTTGACATCAGAATGGAAGTCTCATTACCTGAAATGTATGGAAGAAATTCTACATCCCCCTTATAATGACCCCTCCCCCCCACTCGCAATCTGTGATGCCTCTACTTATTCTTATGGAGCGGCTGGGATTGGAGTTCTAATTCCTGATAATTCCTGACATTTCCTTTAGAGAAAGTATGCGACTTTCAGACTGGGCGAGCACAACCGACGCTGAATCAGTAGCCATGCATCATGCCGCAAAGAAAGGTAGTGAACACGGGCACCACTTAGCTAAATTGGCACTTCACAATGAAGAACCAGGCTATGTTATGCCAATATCTCTTATTCAAATAAAAAAGGGTTATCGGTTGTCTAAGGGATAATGTGAATTAGGCACTACAGAAAACATGAAAAAGAATGGACATGGTACTATCTGGCATTATGGAAGTATTGCTGAGACATCAGCTATGGACAAACCTTATAAAGTCTATACAAGTCTATCGCGGGGGCAGCAGGTTACACTAGCCTAGACTAATTTAAAACATTAAGAACACACAGAAAATCACGCATAAAATCCAGAAATACGTTTGTTCCATTACTTAGGTAAATCATCTCTGTCCTACCAAGCTGACAAAAACCTTTCCACCAGGACCGCCACCAGTACGTAGGAGCCGCTCTACGGGCAGCAGAGACGGGCATTCGGGTGGTTACCGGGGGCGCGGTCCCTCTGGCCAAGCCCATCCTGCACCCCTTCGTAGACCGGGTCGGAGGCTGGAAAGTCCTGGACGAGTGGGCTTGCCGTGGCCTGGATCGCGTCGAGGAGGCTGCTCCCATCATCACCAAGCCGACGGATGAGGTACCAGTCAGTTGTGAACATGTACAGTTGGCTAAGTATGGAAACGAGGGTATTAATTAGTCTCGTTCAGTAGTTGAGCGGTCGGTACAGCTGGCAAGATGTGTAGGTAAATTAATGGAAATCTCGTCTAGTGCTTTATGTGCGTTTAATTGTACCTCTTGTCTATGTATTCTGATGGCAACATTTTGTTTTCATATACCTATGACGAGTTATTGAGGGTCGGTGCACTGGACATCACATGATATCTTATCACATGGACTCCTCTCCCCCCTCCTCCCATTCAGGTGTTGTCAGATAATGGGTCACATAACCACACCAGAATAATAAATCGGGATGAGAAGGGGAGAAGGAAGGGGAGAATGTAGAGGAAGGGAGGAAACTTGGAGAGAAGGGAAGAGAAGGCGGGAGTGTGCGCGGAGGAACGGTCATGTCATGATAGGTGGCCGGCTCAGTGAAAATTATACTAATGATAATTCGTAAAGAGATTGATAAATACACACACACACACACACACACTCATACGTACGTACGTACGTATATGTATATGTATGTTTATAGATGTGTCTGTGTATGCTTATGTATGTGTATATTTATGCAGGTATAAATATATACGAGTGTATGTATATGTGCATATATACAGTATATATATAAATATATATATATGTGTGTGTGTGTGTGTGTGTGTGTGTCGAGTAGGGACATGTTAGTTTATGCAGCGTAAATGCTTACCAGACATTGATGTATGCTTAACAACATCGATAGAGATTATGACGTGAATGACTAGTGACAAGTATACACGTACATCATGGCGTTTGTTCGTGTGCGCTCTTTCGCTGAAATAATAGACATTTTATTCGCTTTGGCACATAACAACAGGCTTAAATTCCCGCCTCGGATCTTGTATATGTAAATTGTTGAAATTATCGGTGTTCGAATTATTAATGAAGCTTCATCTTTGTCTGGCCTTGTCCTACAGATCGTGAGCACCGCCAGACATCGGGTGTTGGGAGCCGTGGCGGGGAACGGCGCCCCCCATCCCTCCCTCTCCGCCGCCGTCTCCACGAGGGCCACCAACACCGTGAGTTCCCACTGAAATCAAAGCGCCAGACTCGAAATGTTGGTATTTAGAAGTAGGGGATCGTGATGGTGGAATGGTTGGAGCCGAGGTGTCTCACTCCGGAGGACTGAAATGTGAGAATATATATATATATATAAATATAAATATAAATATAAATATAAATATAAATATAAATATAAATATATATATATAAATATATATATATAAATATATATATATAAATATATATATATATATATATATATATATATATATATATATATTTATATGTATATTTAAATATATATTTATATGTATATTTAAATATATATTTATATGTATATTTAAATATATATTTATATGTATATTTAAATATATATTTATATGTATATTTAAATATATATTTATATGTATATTTAAATATATATTTATATGTATATTTAAATATATATTTATATGTATATTTAAATATATAGTTATATGTATATTTAAATATATAGTTATATGTATATTTAAATATATAGTTATATGTATATTTAAATATATAGTTATATGTATATTTAAATATATAGTTATATGTATATTTAAATATATAGTTATATGTATATTTAAATATATAGTTATATGTATATTTAAATATATAGTTATATGTATATTTAAATATATAGTTATATGTATATTTAAATATATAGTTATATGTATATTTAAATATATAGTTATATGTATATTTCAATATATAGTTATATGTATATTTCAATATATAGTTATAT
>BOPN01002270.1:0-7500 GCA_017312705.2 Penaeus japonicus | reverse complement strand
TGTCCAAATACGTCACTTGATCTCGCACTCATCACGTCCTCCTCAACCATCATACATCCACAAATAATTTATTACATCACCGTTGTTTTTCATGATTTTTTTTAGATTTTATCTTTTATGTTCCGTGTTTTGTATTTATAATTAGGCCGTTGTCAAAAAAGGAAGAAAATAAGAATTAAGGTAACCTCAGGCTGGCTCAATTTATCAAGCACAACCCAGCACGTAACATCCCCACCACACTCACACACTCACACACTCACACACTCACACACACACACACACACACACACACACACACACACACACACACACACACACACACACACACACACACACCTCTCACCCTCACTCACCCCTCTCTCTCACACTCTCACTCTCACCTCTCACTCTCCCTCACTCTCACCTCACCTCACTCTCACCTCCCACTCTCACACTCACTCTCACACTCACTCTCCTCACTCTCACACTCCTCTCACACTCACTCTCACACTCCTCTCCCTCTCACTCTCACACTCACTCTCACACTCACTCTCACACTCACTCTCACACTCACTCTCACACTCACTCTCCCACCTCACTCTCACACTCACTCTCCTGCTCACTCTCACACTCACACTCACTCTCCTCACTCTCACACTCCTCTCACACTCACACTCACTCTCCTCTCACTCTCACTCTCCTGCTCCTCTCCACACTCACTCTCACACTCACACTCACTCTCACACTCACTCTCACACTCACTCTCACACTCACACTCACTCTCACACTCACTCTCACACTCACTCTCACACTCACTCTCACACTCACTCTCACACTCACTCTCACACTCACTCTCACACTCACTCTCACACTCACTCTCACACTCACTCTCACACTCACTCTCACACTCACTCTCACACTCACTCTCACCCTCACTCTCACACTCACTCTCACACTCACTCTCACACTCACTCTCACACTCACTCTCCCACCTCCTCTCCACACTCACTCTCACACTCACTCTCACACTCACTCTCACACTCACTCTCACACTCACTCTCTCTCACACTCACTCTCACTCTCACTCTCACACTCACTCTCACACTCACTCTCACACTCACTCTCACACTCACTCTCACACTCACTCTCACACTCACTCTCACACTCACTCTCACACTCACTCTCACACTCACTCTCACACTCACTCTCACACTCACTCTCACACTCACTCTCACCCTCACTCTCACACTCACTCTCACACTCACTCTCACACTCACTCTCACACTCACTCTCACACTCACTCTCACACTCACTCTCACACTCACTCTCACACTCACTCTCACACTCACACTCACACTCACACTCACACTCACACTCACACTCACACTCACACTCACACTCACACTCACACTCACACTCACACTCACACTCACACTCACACTCAAGCAACTTATAACCACTATCCAACTATGCAATGGGTTTCACCCTTTCTTTCTGTCTTAGATACTATATCCTCTTTTCCAGGCAGCTAGCCATTTCAGGTTTTCTTCCTTCATTACTTTAAGAATCTCCTACCTTCTTTTACTCCTGTAATAGCTTTAATGTATATTTGTTTATGTATATATGTATGTATACATACATACATACATACATGTATACATAAATGTATGTATGCATGTATGTATAATTTATATATATGTATATATAAATGTTCGTTATACTGTACAATTTTTTGTTTATATTACAGGTTGCTTTCAGTCGTGATTGTGTCACTGGCTGGTACTCGGAAGTGACGCGGCAACCAGAGCCATGTGAAACCGTCCCCGTAGTTATGCGGCTGGCACGGACTTCCTACGCGTATCTGAGGAACGTCACGGAGTATCTCGGGCCAGTTTTTCACACGCCTATCGTCATTGTCCAGAACTCCCTGTCCGGCAGCGCCATGAGGTCGGCTTTGAGCAACGTGGCGGCCAACGGGGGTTACGCGGTCACGGAGCTGAGAGCCTGGGGAGAGTACTTCGTGGTGGTGGTCTCGCTGACGCCCAGTCTGATCGAGGAAGCTTCGCTGCACTCCAGGGTAATGCGGTTTCAGGTGGCTTGTTTGCTTAGCTCTTGCTGACTGGAAATGTGTGCGGATGTGCTGTGAGTGACTGGATGTGTTGTGCAAACGTAGGTGTCTGAATGTAGGTGTCTGTGAGGATTTGTTGTGCAAAGGTAGGTGTCTGAATGTAGGTGTCTGTGAGGATTTGTTGTGCAAAGGTAGGTGTCTGTGAGAATGTGTCGTGCAGTTCTTGGTCTCTTTAGAAATCCTGATGAACTTTCTCCCGTTTCATGGTTCCCCTTTTCCCCCATATGGTCTGCCATTGAGGAAGTAGTTACTGATATACCGCATCCTTTTCCAGAAGTGGGCTGAAGGATACTTGGAATCTGTGATGAATATGAGATACAAGCCCACCGCCCAGGAGGCTACGGGCTGACTGACGCCATCAAGTGAGACGAGAATTATTTCCCTGAATATTTTTATTTTCTAACTCGATGATGATGTATTATGCGTTTGATCGGTTTTGGTATCATTTTATGACTTGGGCATTTGTTATGCGGTGCAACTGTAGTGCCAGAAATAAATGGTTTTACTACTATTAACTGAATTTGTTTTTCTTCTGTTGTGACCATTGTATGAAAATATTTGACTGAACTAGAAAGAAAAACTAAGGTCAAACTAACCATGTACCATCAGTTTCCCCAAAATCTACCGTATAGTCTACCCCCACCAAGATTTACCTCCCCTGACGTCTATTCATTAGCCCAAAATTCCACAAACTTTAAACCTTTCTCAAATCTGATTCATATACCACAAATCTACTCCCACGCAACGCCCAACTCCCAAACAAAATCTGATCGCCTATTTCCTCGCCCATAGGCATCACAGCTTCTGTATTTTCATCACAGCCTAGAATTGTTCACAAAGTAATGCGCCAATGCCTTAATGAAACCGGCTAATAACATAGCCACTTCTCCTCGGCGAACGTAATTACGAGAGGCATGGGGAATATTCCTAAGAGGTTTGATAATGGTATAAAAAAATCTGATTAATCTCTTAGGGTGTGGTGGAGTTTCGCCCACAGGGAGGAAGAAGAAAAGTGAACGGTAGCGTATAACAGAGGAGTGAAAGAATAAAACTAGGAAATAATACAGATACATGTATACGTTTTCTCTTACTCTCCCTCTCCATCTCTTCCTCTTGCTCTCGCCCTCTTCCCTTCACTCTCTCTTTCCCCCTCTCCCTCTCCCTATAATATGTTGACATACGCACAAAGTTTTGTATTGTATGTTTTTTACGCTGTATATATTAAATGATTTAGTAAAAAAAAAAAAAATCTTTGGAAAATTCATCATCGCATTAAATTCGGTTTAGTTTGATCATCAAGGCTTCATTTACTCACACGTATTTTTGGTTTATCAATCCTCTGTAATTTGATAAACAGTTATAAAACGCACCATAGTTTACGACATGAAATGAACATCTTTATAATGATACCTACATGCTGCACTAAAGTGTTGATCTCGTAGTTTATTTTTATTTCTTTTCATTGATATCAAGTTTAAGAGGAGGTTGCTGTGACTTCCATCATCTTCGCGACATTGCCCTGGTAGCCCTTGCGTTCAGTAGATAGTAAATAGTTAACTAAGGCTGAACATGGCTTTTGTTGGGACCATTATGCTGGGCGTTGGGCTCCCATGGCGTGACTGATGGTGCAGACTAAGAGGGATTAGCGGCAGGGGCAGGGGGCGGCGCGCTGCACTATGCGTTTTTGTTTTTATTGTTTCAGCGGAATCATTATTTTGATTTATGGTTATGTTGTAGAAGGGTGTGTGTCTGATGGAGAGGGGACATTCCCTTGTTTATCAAGTAAAACAAATGTTTGAAAAAGATGTTCCGAATGTTGCAGTGCTTGTGAAGGATCAGTCTTTGGCCGATTATCTAGCACTGTGGATTCTGTTAGTATCCTATGATAAATACTGTTCTGTAGAATATCATGTGATTGTTACTGTTATGTAGGAGCGTAAGTTAGGTTACTTCCTCACTTTAATGCGACTGCAAGTTTAACAGCAAACCATGAACAAATATTTTAATCTAAATTTCTCAACATGCAAATCCGTTTTCTGAGAGTCATTACCAGGAAGTAGAAACTTTCCTTGGTGTGCTTACTAAGAAAATCAATATTTTCCAACAGGCTCTGCATAAAAAGCGGTTACATTTTGACGATGTAGTTTACCGTCTCGGGCATCTTGTACTTCGCTTTATCTCTTTGAATCTTTATAATTCGTAGATGTGTGGTGCTCTCACAATGAACGCAAAGCCCCCCCACTATTTAACAGGATCATGCAAGCGCCCTGCATCGTAATTAGGCACAATAGACTGCATCATTGCTACCAGCAACGCAGCATTCAACAGGGTCACCCAAAACAACGTGTCATCATCTCACACCATGTGGGAAAAAAAAGGAAACCATATATTCTTCACGAGCGGACTTCACTTCCGGAAACCACTGGATAAACATAACATAATGATGATGCTAATGATGGTATTTAAAGAAAAAGTAAACGCGACAACCTAATTACACCAAAAATGCTATCCTTTGCAAATGTGTTTCAGCATTACTCGTTATTCAAGTCCTGTATGACAGAGTTACTGCATATTTAAATTTAGTGGTTACATGAGCCCCAAACTTCTAACAGGAATTATGTCGTTGCAGATATAACCTCGTATTTATAGACAGTTCAACTATATAATATGCCAAAAATTAACCATATGATGTCAAATACCACTCATATTTTGAAAGTTGATCTTTCAAAAAAAAGCGTCTTTGATTTCAGGTCTTATTGGAATCTTTATCAGGGCGCGTCCAAACGATCAGCTGGAGGCAGATTTACAAACCTCGCATGGCTCAGGTCTATGATCCTCTCCCTCTTACCTCTTACCTCTTACCTCTTACCTCTTACCTCTTACCTCTTACCTCTTACCTCTTACCTCTTACCTCTTACCTCTTACCTCTTACCTCTTACCTCTTACCTCTTACCTCTTACCTCTTACCTCTTACCTCATCAAGGTTACATATATCCCAGACGAACAGAGATTACATAATGATAATTGAATCAACCTCTTCAGAACCCGCTTTAATGTACCTCAATTTTTTTTCTTTTCGTTTCAAAGATATTCAAATGGGTACTACAAAGTGTAAAAGACCTCGTGTGACCTGGCGTTTTAAAGCATATGAGAAGGTATTTATGTATATTTGTATCACTCAGTGTAATGGGCATACCGTAAGCAAAGAAAAAAAAAAACATGGTATACGTTTGCTGTGTGGGAGAGGGTGATGCAGTATAAGTGGTACCTTGTTAAGATGGTTTCGTATTATGAGATTAATTTATTCAAGATGGGAGTGACCGAATCGATAAAAAAAAATTGTAGGTGCGCATTGTGAGTCGCATTATTTGTTATATTATGATGATATTGTTATATCCTTATGTTCTGTTTTGATCAAGAAGAAGAGCGTTTGGATGACCAGAAATTCAGATTAACAACGGAAAATCATGCCAATGTTTTTTTTTCTTAAATGGAGAAATGTTAGTATGAAAAGAATGATATTTTCCCTCCGTTCTATAGAAATCTCTTGAATAATTTAATCTCTAAATTAGCAGACGAATTATCCGGAACGACAGCTGTCTGGTGGTCACAATGGTGTCCTAAAGCAATGGCAGAAATACTTATGAAAATGAGATTAGGTATAAAGTAAAGAGCAGACCTACATAAGTAAGAGACCGAAATCATAATCAAGCAACTATTGGCAGGCCATCAAATGCCAATGTTTAATCATGAAAAGTAATTTTCTCTAAAGAGTGCAACATGTAAGGCATCATTCATTCGGATATGATAGAATATGTGAAACAATTTACCGAATTGTTAAATTTAAGGCAGTTGTGAAGAGCAGATTTTTAAAGATTCCTGTTGTAAAAGTAAATCAAAAGAGAATACAATACGTCTGACAAGATATTTCACCCCGGAATATTTCCTTTAGATCTCGCGTCACTGAGATTAAAAGTCCTCCAAATTAGGTGTCTTATTTTTTTCTCTCTTATTCAATATGTGCTGAGTATAGGAATCCGGATATACCTCCAACCTATTCATGACTACGAGCATATGTGTGGAAAGCCTATCAGCTGTGGTGCCATAATAACTAACATGAGTTAATTATCTTTAGAGGGCCATAGTAGTGCAGCGCTCTTAATATTTCGGATTCCGAGACTGAGAAGAGATAGAATCGACTGTTTTGTTAATATACATGCAGTCGGCAGTGCATCAACGTGTGTAGGAGCGCATCACTTTCAAAGTCCTCCTTGGGATTTCGGAGAAACTTCAGTCATCCCTATGTAAGGACTAACGCTCCATTTTCTAATATGAAATATCATTATCTCTGTCATTATCATTATCATTATCATTAAAGGTAGCGATGCTCCTCCACATGGCGCGAGCACACGAAGGCAAACACAACATACAAAAGCGCAAAATACGAAGTAATAACGGTGAAACACTGTCAAGAAGTACTGAGGGAAAAACATTGAGAACTAGGAAATGAAGACAAAGGAAAAGTTTACCGATAAGAAAAGAAAAAGAATATGTTGAAAATACATTAAAAAAAGTTAACAAAAATGATTAGAATATGTAACTCCTTGATAAAGTTCTCCACATTGACAATCTCTTTCATTACACGGGATGACTTTGTGATACGAAACAGCCTTTCCATATTTACATTTCGAAATTAGATTTTTTTAAAACTAGAAATTGTTTTGACACATTTCATCATCTATGCTTTTTATCTGGTAAGTGATACCATCTCGTTTAGCAATAAATAAGGCTGTATTTATTCCCTGAAAGAAATTCCACTCACTGTTACAGTCCTCTAGCAAAGACGGCAAAATATTCGCAAATGAACAGCGTCGGAATACCAGGTATGTGGTATCAAGGTGCTTTGGCGATGCTGCTGATCATGTTACCTGTCATACCTGCGATTGATGTTGCTGATCAATTATCAAAACAACAACAACAACAACAACAACAAAATCATTATTATTTATATCTGGGTGATATCAACTCCCTCTGCGTTCTGAAAAATAGATGTATATCCAAATGTTCGTTTTGACAAAAGTGTCCTTAATATAAATGGAAATACTGCAGGTATATACACAGTTGCACCGATGAAATGGCTCATTTTCACCATTTCCGGGAAATCTGCGAGAGGGACATGATACGACCGACCTCGGTGGGATTGCAAGAATTACACGGGCTATTTTTTCTCTCGTGCAGAGAACCGGCAATAAAGAGGAAAGTATCCCATTACCTATTTAGTTGGATTTCGAAAATATATTTTTGGGAGAGATTACTCATGGAGAGAAATAGGGTAGATATATATATTCTTATGTAGATATACATATATATACACACATACATACATATATATA
>BOPN01002269.1:205000-207500 GCA_017312705.2 Penaeus japonicus | reverse complement strand
CACATGCTGGCTTGGGACGCTATGATACGGATGCATAGTCGTTGGTGTTGTTTTCCATGTGCAGTATGTTGTAGAATGGGATTGGCGAGGGAGGGAAATATGGTTGTATAGTTGTTGTTGTTCTGTTTTCTCTCTCTCTTTCTATCTTTCTCTCTCGCTGTGATGTGGTTAGCGAGCGATGGGTACTGTGATGTAATTGTTGATCTTATTTTAGTGATGTGGAGACGAGAGTTGGCTCTGTTTCTGAAACTGGATGAAACAGACACTCGGGGTTTCAGCTTTTAGTTTTATCCCTTAGAGTCCTTTCTGTCTGAGTGATGATGTCTCAGTGATGAGGGTTAGTGGTGAACTGTTCTCCTTTTATAGGTGTCATTTGGCTTCTGCTGCTGTTATGCTGCGTCGACGCTAGCATTTGTTAAAGAAGACTTTGGTACGAAAGTGTCAGAGTACGGCTGATGATAGTTGTTGGTGTTCTGTTGACAAAAGATATTTGAAAGATTATATATCGTGATAATTACCATTGTGATAACGATAATAGGCAGTTAAATGGCCTATCTTTGAAGGTTAATGATATTCATCTCCATTAAAATCATTATTTTATTGTTTTTTTCTTATCTTTTAATGTGGATGCTCAATTGCAGATGCTGTAATATTGGATTTGGTGTGATTAAATATTTGGCTTTATGTGATTTCTTTAATCTATACCGCCTTTGATTATTCTGATCTGTTTTGTCTGAATTTATCAATGACCTAAAACAATTTTGACAGTTATAGTGTTGTGATTTATGTGAGTAAGTAGTTTAAAAGTATCCGATATATCTGTTTCAGAAATCACTACAATCTCAAGTACCTATCTATACGTTGTCATGCTATTTATATAATTTCATTTAAGTCTCACGTCTTTCCTTTAAAAAAAGAAGAAGAAAAGGATGATCGGCAAATATTCTGGTGTTGATAAAAGGATAGAAGATGTTTTACTGATGCCAGAAAATAAAGATTTAGTTTTGGACACAAATCATAATGATAATAATGGCTGAGTTATATTGAATTACAAGAAATATGTTCTTCCTAAATATATGAAATTGATCTAATATATGGCAAGATATACACACGCTAGTGAATCAAGCTTGTGAAAATAAACCCTCAAGTGACCCATGATAATGTAACTAATTCAATCAACCGTAAAACAACCAAAGCAATTAAATCAACTACATAAAAAAACAAACCATCCATCAAACACTAGCTCCAGCCTTTAATTAAAACCTACCTCTCCGAACTTAGAATAATTAAAGCATCAATAAGTTCTGCAAAGAAGAAAAAGGAAGGAAACTGATCGAGCACGCCGTCGACGTAAACAAAAGACTAACGGATGCTATATCGCTCCAGCCGAAGGTCAGGGACCGAGGACCTCCAGCCAATCACGCCTGAAAGAGGAATGAAGCGATAATGTGAATGATGTGTAGAATAATAAGGATAATGACGAGAGATAGAGCAGGCCTTTGTATTATCTATGGCGAATAGAATGATGTATAATGATAATTGGAGTGAATGTGAAGATATTTGAGATTAACGAAAGACGGGGACAAACAATGCATTATTGATAATTAAATGGATATATCAGTGGCTGATATATGAAGAATTAGTGCAATGATGATTTGACGGATAGGTAGAATGGATGAATAGATATAAGAGGATGTGATGAAATAGATAAAATCATAGATAAGTAAATGGATAGGCAAGAAAATTATGAAAAAAATATATCTGTCTGTGTGTGTGTGTGTGTGTGTGTGTGTGTGTGTGTGTGTGTGTGTGTGTGTGTGTGTGTGTGTGTGTGTGTGTGTGTGTGTCATTGCACATGATAAACGTGAGGTAAATGATAATGACATGTATTATACAATACATACAAATGCATAATGTATGCATTATACGGATTACATAGGCATGAACCCATAGACACCCCTTAAGAAGAGAAAGAGAAACACGCCTTCACAATAAATAAAGACCATCCCTCCCCCCTCCCCATCTCTGCCCCCCCCCTCCACCCTCTTGTCCAGTATCAAGGACAGAGTTCAATATGTTGCTTGATTTGGTTGCCTAATACTCTAACTAATGCACACACACGCAAGCACTCATTGGAAAAATCCAATTGCTGAAAATTAGGGGGTGTTCGTATTTGCTTAATTCAGGGCGTGTTTCAAGAATGTAAAAAAGTAAAGTGAATGAGAGAGAGAGAGAGAGACAGAGAGAGAGCGAGAGAGAGATAGATAGACAGAGAGAGAGAGAGTGAGAAAGAGAGAGAGCGAGAGCGAGAGCAAGAGCGAGAGAGAGAGAGAGAGAGAGAGAGAGAGAGAGAGAGAGAGAGAGAGAGAGAGAGAGAGAGAGAGAGAGAGAGAGAGAGAGAGAGAGAGAGAGAGAGAGAGAGAGAGAGAGAGAGAGAGAGAGAGAGAGAGAGAGAGAGAGAGCGAGAGCGAGAGAGTGAGAGCGAGAGAGATAGATAGAT
>BOPN01002269.1:195000-200000 GCA_017312705.2 Penaeus japonicus | reverse complement strand
ACATTAATTGTAATGACAAAGATGGTAACAATGCTAATAAAAACAATAAGAATTTTAATTAGAAATTTAATTATCATAATAATAATAGTAATGATAACAACTTATTATGATCATTATTGACACTATTATCATTATCATCATTATAAGTATCATTATTATCATTATTATTATCATAATTGCTATCATTAGTACTATCACTATATATAATAAGGATAATTACTAATAATTAAACATAACCTTGACCATTTCTAATCGAAAGGCACACTTTACACCCAGTCAAACCAAGTCCACATGTAAACTTCAAATACAACCAGAATTAAACACAAAGTCAAAGAATAGCCAAAACAATAGTCAAACTTATAACGTTGATCAATATGAATTAACTTCAAACTTAAGCCCTTAACCCAGGCAAACTAAAACTAGATTTTAGCCTTAAACATAGGCAAAATAAACCCGAACTTCAGTACTAAACCCGGGTACACTAGACCCGAACTTAAACCTTATACCCAGGTAAACCAGATCCGAACTTAAACCTAAAACCCAGACAAACCAGATTCAAACCTAAACCTAAAACCCAGACAAACCAAACCCGAACCTAAACCTAAAACCCAGACAAGCCAAACCCGAACTTAAACCTAAAACCCAGACAAACCGGACTCAAACCTAAACCTAAAACCCAGACAAACCAGACCTGAACTTAAACCTTAAACCCAGACAAACCAGACCTGAACTTAAACCTAAAACCCAGAAAAACCAGATTCAAACCTAAACCTAAAACCCAGACAAACCAAGCCCGAACCTAAACCTAAAACCCAGACAAACCAGACCTGAACTTAAACCTTAAACCCAGACAAACCAGACCCGAACTTAAACCTAAAACCCAGACAAGCCAGACCCAAACCTAAACCTTAAACCCAGACAAACCAAACCCGAACCTAAACCTAAAACCCAGACAAGCCAAACCCGAACTTAAACCTAAAACCCAGACAAACCGGACTCAAACCTAAACCTAAAACCCAGACAAACCAGACCCGAACTTAAACCTAAAACCCAGACAAACCAGACCCGAACTTAAACCTAAAACCCAGACAAACCAGACCCAAACCTAAACCTAAAACCCAGACAAACCAAACCCGAACCTAAACCTAAAACCCAGACAAACCAGACCTGAACTTAAACCTTAAACCCAGACAAACCAGACCCGAACTTAAACCTAAAACCCAGACAAGCCAGACCCAAACCTAAACCTTAAACCCAGACAAACCAGACCCGAACTTAAACCTAAAACCCAGACAAACTAGACCCGAACTTAAACCTAAAACCCAGACAAACCAAACCCGAACCTAAACCTAAAACCCAGACAAACCAAACCCGAACCTAAACCTAAAACCCAGACAAACCAAACCCGAACCTAAACCTAAAACCCAGACAAACCAAACCCGAACCTAAACCTAAAACCCAGACAAACCAAACCCGAACCTAAACCTTAAACCCAGACAAACCAAACCCGAACCTAAACCTTAAACCCAGACAAACCAAACCCGAACTTAAAACTAAAACCCAGACAAGCCAAACCCGAACCTAAACCTAAAACCCAGGCAAGCCAAACCCGAACTTAAACCTAAAACCCAGACAAGCCAAACCCGAACCTAAACCTAAAACCCAGGCAAGCCAAACCCGAACCTAAACCTAAAACCCAGACAAACCAAACCCGAACCTAAACCTAAAACCCAGACAAACCAAACCCGAACCTAAACCTTAAACCCAGACAAACCAAACCCGAACCTAAACCTAAAACCCAGACAAGCCAGACCCAAACCTAAACCTTAAACCCAGACAAACCAAACCCGAACCTAAACCTAAAACCCAGACAAACCAAACCCGAACCTAAACCTAAAACCCAGACAAACCAAACCCGAACCTAAACCTTAAACCCAGACAAACCAAACCCGAACCTAAACCTTAAACCCAGACAAACCAAACCCGAACTTAAAACTAAAACCCAGACAAGCCAAACCCGAACCTAAACCTAAAACCCAGGCAAGCCAAACCCGAACTTAAACCTAAAACCCAGACAAGCCAAACCCGAACCTAAACCTAAAACCCAGGCAAGCCAAACCCGAACCTAAACCTAAAACCCAGACAAACCAAACCCGAACCTAAACCTAAAACCCAGACAAGCCACACCTTAAACTTCAAACTTCGAACCCAAGCAACCTAAACCCAAAACTTCTTACCAGATCAAGTCATCCGTCACGGGGTCCTGAGAGTACCTGCAGAAGCGTGACTTTGGAATCCTGGGCTTTGCGTATCCTTTCTTCCGCGTCTTGACCAGTTGCAACTCCAAAAGGTACTCTTCGATGTTGAATTTGGTTCCGCCCATCCTGTTCGCTGTGTGGGAAATACGAGACAAGGTCTAATGATTGTTGTCAAGTCAGAAAAAATATATATATACATATATATATATATATATATATATATATGTGTGTGTGTGTGTGTGTGTGTGTGTGTGTGTGTGTGTGTGTGTGTGTGTGTGTGTGTGTGTGTGTGTGTTTGTGTGTGTGTGTGTGTATGTGTATCTATCTATCTATCTATCTATCTATCTATCTATCTATATATATATATATATATATATATATATATATATATATATATATATATATATATATATATATATATATATATGTATATATATATATATATATATATATATATATATATATATATATATATATATACTTACACATTTACTTGTATGTGTATGTGTGATTTCACTGGCAACACTAAATTATACTCCAGCATACAATGGTGCAATGGATTTCATTTTGGTTACTCTTAAATTGCCAACAATTTTAACCTTGATAGCAGGGGAAGGCATGAAGTATTTCTAGGAAATTACGGGGAGAGAAATGAAAAAAGCTATGCCGATCCATACTCGCTTGTCATGGAACCATGGTAGGTGTTATCAAACTTAATTTCATCAGCGTTATTGTTATCATTATCTAGATGCACCCTAAATAACGTCGATTTGATTATTGCTATTGCTAGTCGACAATGCTGGACAAAGTATCAGTAAAAGGTATTTATGAATATTGCTTATGCAGAAATAGCCAACCTACGTATATTTTCGTAAAGTATAGGTGCGATACACATGAATTTATCACGAATGAAATGCAGTCTCTTACGTAATAATCAACATGTTAATAAGCAAGCTATGTGACAATTTCGGCAAAATGATGAATTGGCGACGGGAAAAATCTATACTGATTATAGAATGATGATTAAAAAAGCCTGCACAATCCACTATCCGCGTCGAACACCATAAGAGTGTAGTGTCACTCCAGGATAATTTGCTCAATACAGTGAGTTAATGTTCTATGCTTTGTTTGTGATTTTTACTGGTTAGTGTTTTCTACATACATAGGATCTCTACAGTATATATCTAGATATGTGGTTGTATATCTGTCTATCTTTTTGTCTTCCCGTGTATGTATGGATGGATGGATGTGTGTTTGTGTATGAATGCATATATGTATGTATGTAAGTGTTATGTATGTGTGTGTGTGTGTGTATGTATGTGTGTGTGTGAGTATGTGCATTTGTATTTATACATGTATATATATTGGTATACGTGCATGTGAATAAATTTATCTATTTATCTATATATTTCACTTGACCATCGCCTAGCGAGGCTGTCCCTTCGTGCCAGATAATTTTGTTATTTTTTTCTCTTTCTTTCTTTCTGTTTTATTGCTAAGGCCTGCGAGGCCTCGGTCTTCACGACCACGAAATATATGCATCTCTGGCCAATAAAAATAAAGAATTGCCATAAACCTATATCATCGAGGTAATATTGGTATCGAAACATCTCCGCAGCTCCATTGTCAGCATCACACGCAATCTTCCCAGGACTGCGCTACGCATTGTTTTGTTGTTGTTGTTATTTTGTTTTGTGACCGATGGCTTGCCGACGTGTTCTCGCAACTGACTGTAATTCGAACAAAAATGATGTCTTCGGTACGTGATCAGGTTGGCTTTTGGCGATACCACAGCAAAAGAGATAAATAAATAAATAAATAAAGCGCAAAAGATAATACGAGAATGCATGATCTATCCCAGTATATATCTCGCGGAGACTCGCTGCAGTCAAATATGATAAGGCAGAAGATATACAGGGAAAGAGTAATAAATCGCAAAGATCGATAAAGTCGATACTGTATGAACTTATGTACGTAGGCTAACATGACACTGGGGGGAACCTGGGCAAGATAGCAAAAGGGGTAAGTTGACACACTGGAAATAATGCTAATGATTGCTAATGATCACCATGTACGTGCTTTGTTCCAAATATATATCAAGTGGAAGATGATGTTGCAATTAAAAGAGGAAATCATATTTGATGCTGCAAAATAATCATGTTTACCTTGCTGTAACATGTATCTGATTATATTTTAGATTTAACTTTCAATTGAGTGTCAGGATTATTCACCCAAGAAACCGTCTAAATAAGGTTTCTAATAGACTAAAACCTATTTATTATGGGTAATGATTTGAACGGGGCAAGTCGACTCAACACGACAGTTTCCCACAATAGATAAAATAATATTAGGCCTATTCAATATACAGTTTTATTAGACTTTTTATTTGATTGATTTTGATCACATGATATATTCATTGCCTAGTCAGAAGCCTTATGCCACTACTGCTACTGCTGCTGTTGCTACACCTACTTCTCCTGCAACTACTATGACCACTGCTACTACCAATACTACTACTATTACTACCGCCACTACTGTTACTACTGCTACCATGATTATTTGCCTATATACTGTTTTCACTTACAAATAATTGTTTGCACATGCCACAAATGTTATTCAAATTATGGTAAAATTAACATTTATTCCAGCATTTTATATAATTGTCATGTGAAATTATTCTAATTTCACTTAAATATCATATAATTGATTTCTTCTATAAAAAAGTTCATTATCTCAAGGAAC
>BOPN01002269.1:165000-172500 GCA_017312705.2 Penaeus japonicus | reverse complement strand
AATATACATGGAAAGTTATATAGATAGAAAGATATAGATATATAGCCTTGCTATTTTACGTTTACCGACAGTGCAGGATTCATGCTGATCGAGTTATAACAAAAAGGGGAGAAAGATAACTTACTAATATGTATATATGCGTGTGGTATGGTGCGCGACGACCTTGGCTAGACCGTGGCTTCCCACAGTGATGTTTATGTTTGTAGATCGTATCAATGCCACATCTATCATATTCCTTTGTCGTCCGTGGGGCCAATCCTTCCCTGATAATGGAGGCTTGGGGCCACTTAGGAAGATGGCCGTCGGTGTCGACGCGAACAATAAAAACGCTCCTATTGTCATGGCCTCTGACCTCTTACCGCCGAAAAGAGGTCAGGTCACCGCAGACCTCTTAGTCAGGTGTACAGTATACCTGGCGGCGGGTGCGACGCGGCAACGCCCTTTGGCGCCAAGACAACAGGAGCGCCTTCGCCGTTCCCATCGACACCCCAAGTCTCCATTACCAGCCAAGGATTGACTCCGCGACAAAGGGATATCATAGAAGTGGCACTGAGAAACACCGCTGCGGGAAGTCACGATGCTTCCAAGAACGGTGCGCGCTTAATCAATGCAATACAGTATGCACCTCCCTGTATCATTTGTATTCGATGTCAGGAGAAAGCAATAAGGCGAAAAAAACTTTTGTTTTCCTATTTCCCCATAGTTGTTTACATGTTTACCGGCATACCATTATTTACTTTAACCTTTTCTGCAGGCATCATCGCGGACAAATTTGGCAAGTACAAAATTGTCGTGTGCTTCAACACTCTCATGTGTGTGCTGTTCCACTTGATGCTGTTACACGTCCCTGCTCGTCCCACGAACTCGCTCACTCTCGCGTGCGGACCAGACGACCATTCTCTCACTTGGTCGTCCTGCGACCTTTGCCACGACCTCCGCAACTCCACTGATCTCCAGATGGTCTTAAAGGTGGGATGTTTGCTCCTTCAGGCTCGAAGCTTAGGAAATCATGCCTTGAATTCGATGTGAGTTATTTTCTAAAAGAATACATCTCTGGAACGCAGATAAGCCGTGATAGTTTTGGGATGAGGAAATAGTATAGTTCTTTAGTTAGAGTGTTAATCTCTCATTGGAAATAAGTTAAAGTGAATACTAATGAACGAATTAAGAAATGATTAATAGTTTAACTTCTGAATGTTAAAAAGATTGTTATCTTAAAAGTGGGTCAGAGTTGAAGCAAAATATAGAATTATAAACAATGGGTGAGCATTCTTTCTTTATCTAGTCGATCTCTCTGAGGAGTCCCAGGTCATCCATCAAGACCCAAGTAGGAAACAGTTGGTGTATGTTAGCCCGAAATTGCCACATCAGAAATGAATATAATAAGAACATTCTAGGCACTACATATGGTTATAAGAGAGAGAGAGAGAGTATCAGACTACTGACTGCCCGCTTTACAAAATCCAATAAATTGCTTTATAACCAGGCCTCGTATATATAGGCGCTTGTCTACCTCATGTATGTATTTTCACGGATAGTAGGAAAACCCGTCTCTTTCTTAAGATTACTATCATACGCTTGATTAGCTAGCATTATGAATGATGCATATGGCTATATTGCAATCTTAAATGACTTACTTTGCACATTTTTATCGTTTATTTCGACCTTATTTTCCTTTCATATATAACAGCACTTAACTATAAACCTGGGTGATGCCACGACTCTCTTTAGAATAGTTTCCCCAAAAGTTGGGAGGTTTTCTTTGATTTGTGACTTGCATTTTTTATTTCCAACTGAAAATTCGGTAAAACTAAAACAATAAGATAACGAGATTTATTACTGTGTAATTTCGCATATATATATATATATATATATATATATATATATATATATATATATATATATATATATATATATATATATATATATGTGTGTGTGTGTGTGTGTGTGTATGTATGTATATATAGATATGTTTGTATGTATGTGTGTGCGTGTCTGTGTGTGTGTGTGTGTGATATCAGTCCTGGGATAATCCCTGTACTTTATTCTCCAGAACTGCAAGTTCCTCTGCGAGACAACAGCCACAGAAGCAAACCTTTGTTCCTCACTTCAGGGTGACAGTTCCTGCATCTCCTTCAATATTACAGGAGAGGTATGGCAGCGGGCAGTATGTACAGTGATAATGTATTTATACTTTTTCAAAATATATCAATATTACTAAATAACTAAATCTGTCAAACAATAACATAGAGTCAAATAAGAAACGTGGCATTGAACTAGAGAACAAAATATCCATAAAACTGAAATTAGAAAAAAAGGGCTGCATTAATGAAACCTGAATACATATTCCACGTTAGTTAATATCATTAAATTTATCTATTTATCTATTCATCTATCATTCTGCGACATGTCTTGATCTATTATTCTATATCATTCCTTTCTCATTATTTTACTTTATTCTTTTATAATAATTATCATCATCTAAATCCAGGTGACCATCAACTCCACCGTATTATCATGGAGAGAGAAAGACACGTGCTCCCACACGTGGTCTAACCTAACGCATGGCGGACAAGAGTTCCAGAACCTTGTGTGTCCCTCTGGCTGCCCTCTCGAGTGTCAAGTGACGGTGTCAGACCCCTGCCAACATCCTGACGATCCTTCCAACAATCCGGCGACATTCTGGATCTACTTCGGTCTCCGTATGATCAGCACCTTCTTCCTGGCTTCATCTTTTACCATGCTAGTACGTCTCTTCCTTTATATGACAATAGGCAACCCCGCTCTTTAATTGACGTTGCCGAATTGTTTTCCTAGTAAGGGTTTTGTTTGTTTATTCGTATATGATTAACTTTGCCTCCACTAAGGTTATATTTTTGCCGGCGGGTATTGGTTTGCCAGAAGGAATACGGTAAACGTTACCAACAGATTTTGGATTGCTTACGTCTGATGATGGACGTTCTTTAAATGTTCGAAACGTTGCGAGTTTACTCTTTCTTACTGTGTTTGTGTTTTATTATGTCTGTGTTGTACACGTTACTGTGTTTGTGTTTTGTAATTGTTAATGTTCTTTGTCACTCCATCCTCAGGACGCCACGACGCTGGCTATTATCAAGCAATACAAAGCCGACTTTGGCAAACAACGTGTCCTCGCGACTGTGGGTACGGCAATCGTGCCCCTTGTAACTGGTATCATCCTCGATAGCCACAGTGCCAATGTAGGTAAGGTTTTCTTGTTTTCATGGATCCATGCACATGCCACGCTTGAAAAGGTTGACATGACTATTATTTCCTGTCTTTCTTGCCATAGTGAATGACATGGAGCTTATAAATCTATTTTCGCAAAACCATGTACAACATTTTGCACGGATGATATTAATATGTTTTTTTCCCCAAGGTTATTCGGACTACATGCCTGCCTTTTACTTGGGCGGCGGGCTGATCGCCATATCAGGACTGCTCGTGGCTCGGCTACAGTTCACGGTGAGAATCATGTCGGCATATCTTGCACAGGCAACGCAACCGCATTACTTTTATCCCGAATATCATACCACAATACGGTCTAATCTTCACGATTTTCTTTCTTTCTTTTTTTTACTACAGGTGGATATCTCCAACAAAAAGCTCATGCAGGATCTGAAGGAGTTGGTAACGAAGGTGGAGATCGACATCTTCCTGGTCATGGTTCTCGTCCTCGGGTCCAACTGGGGCTTCATTGAGAGCTACCTCTTCGTCTTCCTCAGAGAACTCAAAGCTCCCAATTATCTGTTAGGTAAGTGCTTTCACTCTCAGGTGCGGCATGTGTGTGTGTGTGTGTGTGTGTGTGTGTGTGTGTGTGTTTTATATGGGTGCTTACTTTACTTGTGTGTACGTTGTTGTGTACTGATTTTTGTACTGAATGATGTTTATTGCCTTTGACCGTCAGAAAGATCTATGTCGCGGTGTGTGACTTCCTGTCTTCCTATTTGCAGGTCTCACCCTGACCGTAGGCTGCGTGGTGGGCATCCCTTTTATGTTCATTGCTGACAAGGTCGTCGAAAGGGTCGGTCGACCTGCAATCTTCTTCATATCGTTCGTGTGCTACGCGGTCAGGCATTTTGGATATGCATACCTGACGTGAGTGGTTTTCTATGCAAAATAGTAATATTCCTATGTGTTCAAATACATGCATATATACACACTCTAACACATACACATTTAGGCGTACATACAAGCATACATATATATATATATATATATATATATATATATATATATATATATATATATATATATATATGTATATATATGTATGAGTTATCAAATTCCATACTCTCTCTCTCTCTCTCTCTCTCTCTCTCTATATATATATATATATATATATATATATATATATATATATATATATATATATATGTATATATATATATATATATATATATTTATATATATATGTATGTATGTATATGTCCACCTAAACATCAGCTCTGTCCCCTCAGAGATCCGTGGCTAGTGTTCCCCTACGAGATGCTGGAGGTGTTCACGTACCAGGTGATGTGGGTCGCCGCCATCACCTACTGCCCCCTCCTCGCTCCGAAGGGACTCCTGGCCACGATGACCGGCCTCGCGGGCGCCACGCACTATTCGCTGGGTATGACGCGCTTTTTTTTTTGTTTTTTTTTTATCTTGTAAAAGTTACGTGTTTATGTATCATGTTGTATGTTATAATTTATGACCATAGCTTGTGTTTTCCAGATGTTATGGTTTATATTGTCTTAATATGCATACATAGAAACGAAAACACACATCAAACATATAGACACTCATGAAATTTTAAAATTAATTAACCAAATAATAATGACAATAACGATAACAATAACACCAACAATCATCATCATCATCATCATCACAAAAAAAAAAAAAAAAAAAAATAGAGAGATTCCCAAAAAATCTCCACAGGCTCCTGCAAGCAAACATTCACCTATTCCCTAATGCTTCACCTAATAACAATGCCAATACCTCTCCAGGTCGTGGCGTAGGGGCGTTGTTCGGAGGATACCTGATCTCCAGCTACGGCCTCCCAGCTGCCTTCAGGATCTTTGCGTACATATCTCTGGCTGGGGCGGTCGCTTACGTCATCGTCTATTATGCCTACCTGAGGAAGAGGATGCTGGAAAAAGGTGGGATTGATTGATAGATAGATAGATTGTCGTATGGATAGATGGATTGATTGTTTTTTATGTGTGCGGTTATTTGCACCGTCCCTTTAGAGAATTTTTTTTTTTTTTTTTAGCTTTAGTATAACTATGATTATTATTGGTTGTGGTTGTAATAGTAACTCTTGATATTGCTATTAGTGACATCTTTATTGATATGGTGATGATGATGATGATGATGATTACAATTGTTATCTTGTCATTATATCTGTGATGTTAGAAATTATTTTGATTATATAATACCAACACCTATATTAGTTATGATGATATTGAAAATAGTTATCATCTACATCATCATTGTTATTATGATCATCATTATCATTGTTATCATTATCATCAATACCATTATTTCTAGTGCTATCATCACCATGTTTAGCATTACCATTGTTATTTCACTTGATCAACCATTACCACCATCAACTCTATCCATTGTATTAGAACCATCATTAAAATCACCACTATCGTTAATACCATCGATAATATCTTAATTGTTTCAAAGATCAAATATCTTCATTACCACAGCAACCATCACGCTTTAAGCCCCATTTCCATCGCCATCCCATTAACTGACTTACCCTATTTCCATTGCAACAGAAGAAGAACTGAAAGCTGCCAAGAAAGTTGAAACGTCCGAGGAAGGAAAAGCCATGTTGGACGTGAAAGGTCCCTGTGTTAGCATCATCTCTTCAAAGAAGAATGGGGAATAAGCCTCCATTTGAGATTCCTCTTCTATTCGTAATAAAAGGATCTCGGTGTGTTTGTTTGTGTGTGTTTGTATGAGTTGAGTTTGTTTGTGTATGTCCTTTTTGTGTTTGAGGGACTGTGTCTTCATTTCCTTAGAGTGTTGTGATTAGTTTTGGTCACTGTATGGGGCATTTTCTGTTTTGAATTTTAAACCTATTGACTGTCGAGGTTGCTCACGCCGACGTACATGCAATGGCGGGTTGAGTTATATGTTTGTATGGTGAAATATGACGTCCATCTCAATGACCCGTATATATAAGGTAATAAGTTGTGCATTTTTACATGTATGTTACAAATATCTACGAGTACAAGTTGTATAACTAGTAAAAATATTTACATATATATGATATATGATTCTTACATTCTTATATATATATATATATATATATATATATATATATATATATATATATATATATATATATATATATATATATATAATATGTGTGTGTGTGTGTGTGAGTGTACACACACACACACACATATCATGTACATCCATTTGTATATAGTGTTACCGATCTCTCCATTCCTCTGTTTCTGTCAATCCTTTTACTGAAATTATTTTTTTTATTACTTATGTGTAAGATAGATATTTTCGATAAAAATAACTGCTAATTGCGAGCCAGAAGAATAAAGATAAGAGAGCATTTTATATATCCGCTTACGGACAGCGACTGTAAATGCGATCCTTTTCTTGTACAAGGGAGATATATACTATTTATATTTTCTATTCAATTTAAAATCACAACATTATTAGTATATTTGATTGGAATTCGATCATACCGCTAATGTTCTTTTGGATCAAAGATTCTTAATGAATATAATATATTTTTTACGACATGTAATTTCCGGTTTTCCTTTATTTGTGGAATGAGTTATAAATGAAACTGAATGACCTAGCGACGCGTTTCGATCGAATCTTTATCCGATTTATATATAATTTGATGACTCAATGGAAAAGTGATAATTATATCTCTTGCATTGTGAAGTTATCCAGTCTCAGTTATACTTTGATCTACATGTTGCAATATCCCTTGTTCATAATTATTCCAGTTTGTAAAGACTCAACATATCGTAAAGGACAAAATTTAGATGGAATTTTGTATTGTGTTCACGAGCTATGACTAATACAGTGAAATCGGTGTAGAATACATTATATAATGTATACTTACATATGCATACAATAGATTTTTTTTAAGAATGCAAAAATACTAATACTTAAAAAAAGAAAGGCAAATAAATAAACGATTAAAAAGATAATACACTTGTGTTTATAAATGTATACCTGAAGTAATAGCAAGTGGTCTGCCATCTCTTACACAGCTGCGGCGTAAACCAAGCTTTTGGCTTGCTGAATAACCTCTCTTGGAATAGAATATAGAATTGCGCTGTTGCATTTGTGTAGTGCTGGATGGATGGGGTCGATAAACAGATAATTCCAGACACAGATACAGATATATATATATATATATATATATATATATATATATATATATATACATATGTATATATGTGCGTGTGTGTGTGTGTGTGTGTCTGCGTGTGCGTGTGCGTGTGCGTG
>BOPN01002269.1:155000-157500 GCA_017312705.2 Penaeus japonicus | reverse complement strand
ATATATATATATATATATACACACACATATATATAAATGTATATGCATATATACATATATATGAATATAGATATTTGTGTGTGTGTGTGTGTATGTAAATTCCAAAGTTGTCGGCTTGGGGGATGAACGTGCTGCATAATGTGATATTCATCGTAAAGTTAATACATTTGATTAACTCTAATGTAAGGGTATCTGCTATTCGTCTACTCATGACAAATTTCATCTTACTGGTTTGATTATACAACCGTTCAGCATCCCATAGTCATTCGTAATATAACCTTACCTCTAGAAGCACTTCAAACGGTATCTTACACTTGCTTTGACGGTAACATCAGATTCTGTGTTTTCCATAATTGAGTATGGAATTGATCAGAAACAGATTATAAGATACACACAATTTTAACATCTTGCTTTACGGTTAGATGATATAATGTCAAGAAATTGTACCGTATTTGAGTTTAAGAACTGACCAAGCGCCCCTTGTCTTTACGCAATACTTCCTTGTGAAAGACACTATAGTACACACAAAGTTCCGAGGCGACAGACATGGTCACTCTAGGCCCGTAGTAAAGAACCTGTGGGGTGGGGCGTCGGGAAAATGTGACGGGTGTCGGGTGTAGGGCGTAGGATAAAATGTGACGGATAAATAAAATATAATAGGTTAAATAAAATAAAATAGGATAAATAAAATAAAATAGAAAATGTGTCGGGTGTAGGGCGTAGGATAAAATGTCCTACGCCCTACACCCGACACCCGTCACATTTTCCCGACGCCCCACCCCACAGGTTCTTTACTACGGGCCTTAGTCAAAAAGAGATATATTCTCAAGCTATAGTCTCATGTATCTAAAACGTTTCACAACACTGCTTTCTAGTCTCCAGCTAACCCTTTTTAGCATTGAAAATACCACGTAATGACAATAGGTACTTCCCAAGTCTTAAAAAATGTTCGTTTTTGTGCATTTGATCTGAAAATAGTCTGCAATCCGGGATGTCATGTTTAAGTCAGCTGACACTAAACAAAATGATCCAGGGATTGAATGATGGAGGCAATAATGGAGGCAGACGTAATAACGAGAGGGAGAGAAGGAGAGATAGAATAAGAGAATAAAAGAGGAGATAAACTGACGGAGGAGATATACCTATGAATAAATAGAAGGAAAATAGTTATCTGACATTCTTTTTCTTTTTTTTATGGCGAGATAGAACCAAAGAATTTAGCAAGTGACATATCTGGCCGGTAGTGCCAAATCGCCATGAGTTATATTTAGACCATGACAAGGGATTAGGTATGCCTATTTACAGTGACGCGTAACTAAAGCTGCAAGAGGAAGAGCTTCGAGGATGCAATAAACTGTTGGAATTGTGTTTAACCTTGCAGCGTCAGTATTGCAGAGGAACTACGCAATACCTCCGAATTATTACCATTATTATTTTCATTTTTGTTATTGTTATCATTGGCATTATTGTTGTTATGGTTATCTCTATTACTGCTATCAACATTATTTTGACTATCATTATCATTATCATGATCATCATCATCATTGTCAAAGTTATTATTTCTATAGTTGTTATCATCATTATCATTGTCATTCTTATCATTATTATCATTATTATAATAATTATTATCATTTTCAGTATCTGTTATCTTTATCAACATTGTCCTCATTATCATGATTATCATTATCATTGTTATCATCATTATCGTTATTACTATCATTATCATTATTACTATTATTATCAGAATCGTTTTTATTAATACCACCATTATCATTATCAATATCATTATAATCATTCCCACTTTTCCTCGTTGTTTTCACTGTTATTGTCACTCTTAATATCATTATCATTATTACTACCCTTATCTATGCTGTTATCACTGAAATCATCACTTTCCCCCTTTTTCACTGTCATCATTTTCCTATTATTGATGATAGTAGCAATCAATAATCGTAAACAGAAAGGATGATACTAATGATGGGAATGATGATGAAGATGATGATGATAATGATGATGGTAATGATTATGATGATAATGATACTGGTAATGATAGTGAAATTGATTACAGTTTTGGGAATTGCAGATGATATAATGATAATATATATATATATATATATATATATATATATATATATATTTTTTTTTTTTTTTTTTTTTTTTTTTTTTTTGTTAGTGTCCCTCTTTTTAGTATTATTGCTGATATCAACTTTGTTTTAATTATCATTACTGGTATATTTCCCTTTTCATAGATAATAATATTGTCATTATCAGTATCATTATATTTGTAATTGCCATTATTGTTATGATCATCAGTAACATTAATGTTACCATCATTACTATTATCGACATTAAACATCTTTATGATCAGTGTTATCATTACGACCACTATCATGATTCATTATCATTTGTAACGTTGTTATCATCATTTGAATCATAATTATCCATACTATAACTATCAATATCATTATTCTTACTCGTAATCTAATTAATGCTATTATTA
>BOPN01002269.1:92500-97500 GCA_017312705.2 Penaeus japonicus | reverse complement strand
CAGGGCATGGAATAGATGTGGTTTCTTAACACATTAGCAGCGGATGGCATGATTTGCTGCAAAGGCAGAGTCGGTCATAGACGCAGATGGCATCGTGCCAGACATGTAAAATAGCCATCCTACTGCACAAACCTTTTTTTAATACCGCGACCAATGGGTTAACAAATTACTCACCCACAAGGCGTTCTTGTGCATAGTGATTGTGGTTACCTTTATGCATTATTCCATGACATGAAGTGATCTCTGGCAGGAATTATACTTACACAGTTTTTGGGGTATTTTAGTCTACAAAATCCTAACCCAACTACCAGCCTAACCTTACTTAGGTTTGAGGTTAGTCTTAACCCGTTGCCGACGGGGGATAGATTTGCTTACACTGTCTCCAGGATGGGTTTTATTTCTAAGCAAGGCAGCTTCTGCAACATATTTTGATTTTTCCCACTCCCTGTTAGTCCCTCATTGTAGAGCTAGAGCCATTTTTGTATTTTGTTTTTTTGTGTGTTTTAGTGTTTTTAGAAATTTATATCTGTCATATCACAGGCTCCATCAATTTTGCAGTTGACTAAAATTGTAGTTCAGGGTCCATGTCAACTCATTTTTTTTCTTTATACTCAATCTGATAAAAGTATTGCTGTTTTATGGGAGAACAAAAAGCAACTTTATTATTTCGCATTTGAATGCTGTCATGAACGAACATGAAACTTATAACCATCCAAAATGAAGTAGGGAAGAGGAAGGAAATTTGTGCTTTTGACAGTGAGTGCCACAATAAAAGGCATCCATACTGGCACAGTGGCACATTGTAGGCATTGGGCATGGTGTGAGTCACCTTCCTCCTCTCGTTCTGCCTGCACATCTTTCATCTGCGGTACTTTAGAGCAAGAGGTCGGGAACTTGCTATGTGCCATCACTCTATAGAGATAGTGCTTGCTAGAGACCGTAGATGGGTGCCATTCAAGGCTCTCTCTCCTGCTGGTGCTAGGAGAAAGTGGTGCCATCTAGGTTTTGTAAGCAAGTTGAAAACCATTTTGCGTAGTATTACGGCAGCTATAATAATTATGACTGCAATTGTCAACATCACTCACTCATTACTTATAGTACAATAAAATAACATAATGATCCAAAATCCCCGAACGCCATGACGCCCATTGTCAGGCAAGAGGTCCTGCGTCATGTATGACGAAAAAACACGTCATCCGTTGTTAACGGGTTAACCAAGGAGGGGGTTTATCTCCCCCTAGATCCCCCCTTTTTTGTAGCACCTTGTGCTACTTACCTTGATTTTCGGGAGTTTCAGTCTGTATACATTGAGCTTGGACTGGTTCATTATGTAGGAATACAGGGTCTCCATATTATAATTTCAGTTAGATGGTTAATATAAACTCACAATATGGTATCAGACTAAAAATAATGAAGACACAAAAAATCTCTAGTTTTCAAATCAGTGAATGAAAGGGAGCAAGAAAGGCCCTGACACATTGTGTGCTACTCTGTCACTATGCAAAAAACTTGTCTGAAGTGCCACACGGCTGGTACAAGTGCATGTCAAGGGGCCTCGCTAGCAAATCTATTCCTGTCTCCAATATGGGGACGTTTGTTGGCCTCTTATCCTTTGCATTATAGGGGTGATGGCAAATGCATATTTTATGTCTTTACATTATACACACAAAAAAATATATATAATAGAAATAGAAAAATAAAAAAATAAAACAAATAAAAATAAAAATATATAAATAAATAATAATCTGGGTGTTTATTAGCCATTCCTGGAAAGATAGATTTTAGAATGGTTCCTTATTTGAAATGAATAGTTGGGGAGGACTAGGCCTACAAGTGCTATCATGCCAGACTGAATATAATGGAGTTATGTTGCTGTTGGCTGATGCTGCATTTATTGGTGTGAGGGTAGTGCCAAACTTGTATGTCTTCTAAACATTTATCCTATTATGCATTGCAGAAAGACGAGGTAACTTCTATCATTTAGTGCAATATTTGCAATGATGGTGAATGATTTTAGTAGGTGTTGTGAGTATAGAACTAATGGTTATGCAAGTAATAGAGACAAGAATCATAGTGGTAATATCGGGAAGTATTATTTAAGATACAATAATGTCACGTGTAATACAAAAATGTGCATTAAGTAATTTCAGTCCTTTATAAGTATACTAAATGCAATAGTAAATCTTGCTAATTTACCTGGAGGGGACTTTTTTCATGTACTTTTATTTGGTGGTGATCTCTCCAAATCCGCTTGAAATTGGCAATTATTTTTTGATGGAAGTCCCATTATCTGTTCCAATCCAATGGTGTTCAGTGTCCATTGATTACCACATGCCTTTGGTGGTCAGGAAAAGGCTAACACTTAGTTTCTGGTAAGGTAGAATTTAGACTAGTTCCTTAATCAACAATAGATTGTTTATCAGTTTTACAAGCTTTATCTTTCTTCAGTATGTGAGGGAAGGTTTGTTGGCAAACTAACAGTCCATTGCTAGACATTTGTGTATATATTATCAAGATTTACCAATGGAAACAATACAGAGATTTGCTCATGAGAAGAAGAAAAGTTTAATATGGAAGAAGTACAATACAAGTGCTTCCTAAAGATTAGTTTTGTCAAAAGATGTTGCTGTATTAGAATTGCGAATTATAAAAATAGTAACAGTAATACAATGGGTAAAAAAAAAATGAATGAAGAGGAAAAAATGAAAATAAAATGAGAAAAAAGCTCCTCTTATCCTAATGGTTGACTGACTTTTCTATTTCGTGACTAGATAGAGAATACTTTGATATCAGCAGATCTGACTGGTTGTAACAGCTGTTTGCTTTTCTATGAGTATTGTTTACCCATTGCGTACAGGCAGCGCGTTGATGCCATGGTTGTCTCTAACCAAATGTGAGGCATGTAAGGTACCACTGCCAGTTTGGCTCTTTTGCCAAGTGGTAGTAGGAGTGAGAAGGAGTGGTGTGTAAAGTTGTATCCTTTTTGTTTTTTCATTGTTACAATTAAGAAAATGTGATAAACTTCATAGGTCGATGAATTTGCGGTAGTGATGTTACACTGAGTGTACAGCTATACTCCTCTTTTATGGAGACTAAAAGGCTAAACAATGTTTAAATTATATAGCTATACCGTATCTAATATAAGTTACAACATGAGATGCAGAAAAGTGATCTGATTTTAAAACTATATTTAGTTAACGAGCTTTGTTGTTTCATGAAAATTCATTGTGTATATGTATTAGTATAGGTTGTGTATTGATACTTTGCAGAAATGTGACTCTCTTAACCCTTTCCCGACGGGGCATGCACTAAATGAAAACCCCTACGCGGGGCCATTGCAATATTGCATTGGAAACGTCACACTGGCATGACGCCCCGGCATTGGGAATTTTGCTGTGTCACAAGGGTGTGACGCACCGTTGTCATAGGGTTAATTTGTATGAAGATTTGAAGGTGTAACAATTTACAAATGGCAGTAATTTATCTTCATAAGGTATACATTTTGTTTGTTTGAGAGGGCATACAGGGTAATTAAAGGTTCACATTTTGAAACATTGGTAGATATATTTACTTGGGTTATTTAGGCATTAACCCATCCCCGACGGGGGAATTCTAGCCTTGAATGTCCAAATGCCGGGGCGTTCGAATTATTAGGCCTAAATCAATTGAATGGCTGGCACAATACTGTGCCGCCCGGCCACTGGGCTTTTGAATGCGCGGTACACATGCTGTACCACCCGTCCAGAGAGGGTTAAGGTGTGGAGATTTTTTACTTATTTGGCAAGAGATCATGTATGAGATGTTACATTTGTGAAGACTGTTTACCAATATTCAGGGTCCTTGGATTAGGGTAACATGTCAGAAAATTAATGTAAGATATAATTAAAACTATTCATTCTTCAAATCCATCACATAATCAAACTTGGTTTTAAAACTGACATTTTCCATGGCTTTGAATTGTCGGTAAAAGCACCTGTTCCCCAGTCTAAATGCTTTTTGGAAGGACTGTTAGTGCAACTGTACATAGCAAGGAAGGCCAGACAGTCAATTTTAATGCAATTCTGTGGTGCTACTTCTAGGTTCTAGTTACTTTAACTTAACCCATTGATAGCAGATGGCATGATTTGCTGTCAAGGCAGCATCGGTCATAAAACAGATGGCACTGTGCCATACAGCGTAAACCCGCCACATGACTGTATACATATTTTATTAATACCACAGCCAAAGGGTTAATTCTCTTACACGTTTCCCTAATCCTAGGACCCTGAAAATTAGTTAGCAGTCTTTTCTTAAGTAAACAAAAATTTGTCCATCATATATGTGATCGTTGGCTATAAATCAACCTGCCCTACGGTGACATATATTTTAAGATCTTGGCATGAATTATATACTGCATACCTTTGCTTTATGCAGGCTACTTAAAAGATAGGTACAGTCTTTGAGTGGGAGTCCTTTTCATTTTATGAATCCATATTAACATTTTTTTTTTATCATCTAAGTTCTCTGAATTTTGGTCTGTAAAAAAGAGTTTTTTCTGCAAAGAAGTTATGGTCTGATCATTTCCCAAATATCGTGTTACTCCCTAAAGCACGCGCACGTGTGTGTTTGTGTTTGTGTTTGTGTTTGTTTGTGTTTGTTTGTGTTTGTTTGTGTTTGTGTTTGTGTTTGTGTTTGTGTTTGTGTTTGTGTTTGTGTTTGTGTTTGTGTTTGTGTTTGTGTTTGTGTTTGTGTTTGTGTTTGTGTTTGTGTGTGTGTGTGTGTGTGTGTGTGTGTGTGTGTGTGTGTGTGTGTGTGTGTGTGTGTGTGTGTGTGTGTGTGTGTGTGTGTGTGTGTGTGTAGTTTTATACTGATCTCTCTTGGTGTTATGTGATAGGCTTGAACCTACTTTGGGGTCAGGCTTACTAGCAGAGCCAAGTCATTGTGGTGAGATACATAAATTTCATGACTAAGTGTTTTGTGTTATAAAGAAAGCTTGTCTATAATAGGTTGTCCTTAGTCAT
>BOPN01002269.1:72500-85000 GCA_017312705.2 Penaeus japonicus | reverse complement strand
TATATTTTTTCGTATTTTTGTGCTGTCTTGAATGAATACGAGACATATAACCATCTACAATGAAGATAACATGAAAAGGTAGGGAAGAGGAAGGAAACCTGTGCTTATGACTGTGAGTGCCACTGTAAAAGGCATTCTATTGGCACAGGAGCACATTTTAGACACTGGGTATGGTTTGAGTCACTGCCCTCTTCTCATTCTGCCTGCACATCCTTCATCGTCAGTACTTTAGAGCAAGAGGTTGGTAACTTGCTATGTGCCACCTCTCTATAAAGATAATGCTTGCTAGAGACTGTGGATGGGTAACATTCAAGGCTCTCTCTCCTACTGGTGCTAGAAGAAAGTGGTGCCATCTAGGTTTTAGCTTAATATTACGGTAATTATAGTAATTATGACTGCAACTAACATCATCACTCACTCCTTACTCATAGTACAGTAATATAGCACAGGGATCTAAAATCCCTAAATGTCATGTACGTCATGATGCCTGTTGTCAGGCCAAAGCTCCTGCGTCATGTATGTCATGACACCTGTCCGCAATGGGTTAAGGGTTAATATGAATTTAAAAAAATAATATAGAAACCATATGTAAAACATATATTTCACTTGGAATGACTTAATATGAAATTAGAACATCCTAAGCATGCAGGCAATATTATTTTCAGTAAGATCTAACATAGCATTTGAATAAACTTTAGTGTACTATGTGTACTATGTCTTGAGTATTTTCCCTCTCCACTTAACCCATTCCCGCCTGGTTATGTTAGATCATATTATGGGAATATTTCGCTCCTGCTGGATGACGTCCTATCACATCATGACCTCTCCCTCAAATCATACATTTTACATTGTTACGTAGATATATAATCATAGGAGTTCCATTTGTATTGACACAATTTTATTCCCTTGTGAAATTAATGGAAACAAAGTGAAAAGCGTTCATAGAGGCTCATTGTGACATCATGTTCGGTGAGATTTTGAACTTAGTCACTGCTTGCGCTTGTTATCTAGCCAGTAGGAGCGGCATTATGTAAATATAAACCCTGGCGTGAATGGTTTAAATATCTATGGTGTAATTCAATTTAGAGGAAGCACAAAGAGGGAGGTTGCTCATATGATTTTATATTAACCCATTATTAAATATTAATTAACCCTATTGTATGGAAAACCCATACAGTGCGTTATTTTTTTGGTAAATGCCATTGTTTGATATTTTCTGTTGTGTCTTCAATATATTCAACATACATTGTATTCATGCATATTCTAGTATATTTAGTATAGGGATGACTAGTAAGGAAATTACAATTATAGGACTTCCCACATTATACACAATACACATTTAAGAATATTTGAGTTGTGCAGTTTCATTGTTATTTTTATGAGGTGTACGCATACAAAACTTCAGAGTATGTCTCAAACTTTTGGTTGTATTTTTTATTACAGCAAATAGTTTTTTTCTATGTATGTCTTAAACATTGTATGTGTACTGCACTGTCTTTTTGTTAATCAGAATTCTTCATGACTTGTACAGGCAGTCTCTCTTCTCTTTTCATTTAGCCAAAGTTATATATTTTCTTTCTACTTGTGTACTGGAAATTATGAGACTTTCCATTTGTTTTCCTCAGTGTTAACATATTTGTCTTGTCATAAAAAAGTTGCATGTGCATTGTCCTTTCTATGGATGGTTCTTAACCCATTAACGACGGGGCTATTTTGGCTCTAAATGGTCGAGACAGCGGGATATTTCAAATGCATAAGCCTAATGCCTCGGGATTCTCGCCCGCACTGGCCGCGACCAAGCGCTATATGCCCATTCACCCAGCGCACTGGCCAGGAGGATAGCCATGACAAAATATCTCATCCCCGTCGGCTGACTCTGCAACACTTGACGTGATATCTTGTCACCCGTCATTAACGGGTTAAAACACTAACATTTCAGGGGGGGAAAATGGGCATCCTACAGAGGATTCCAAGTCCTTTTTTTTTTTTCAACTGTTGTTTTTCTTTTTTTCTTTTACATATGGCAGATTGTCAGACATGAGAAGTACTGCTTATATAAAATCTTTTTATAATTTCCAGTGAGGTTATGGATAATACTTCTGACCTCTCGGGGGATTCATTGGTACAGTCAACGGACTCTGCAATAGCTGGCTCTCCCGATCTGGAACTAGAGCAGGAGACACAAGACTTTGGCAAAAAGGAGTCAGTTGTTCAAACCAATGATAAGCCAACTGGAGGTTCAGAGGTGGAACAGCAGATCAAGGAGAAGGTACAAAGTAAAGGTGAAGAAAAGGACAGAAGCAAGGTAGAGGAGACTCTCACACAAGACAAGCTGTTGGATGAACAGGTAGGAAGAGATTTTAAAACAAGATGGCTAATCATAACTGTTTGAGATTTATATAATACTTTTAAATTCTGTTTTTGTAGATTTTGAGGTTCAGAGATTGTACTGTGATTTAGAAAGATGCAGTATGATCACACTAACCTGTTTTTTTGAAGCTTTTGGCAATGTGAGACAAGTTTGTTGATGGCCTGTATATTTGTTTTATTATTTTGCTCTTTTCTGATTGGAACAACACATTGACTTAAATGGACATTATCTGTGTTGAGTTTGACTAATGGCATAGTAGTTAACAATTGAAGTTTTGGTCTTTAAAGAAACCATAGATTATAAGTATTATGTAATATTGCAGAATAGAGCATATGTTTGTTATCTGTATACCAGAAAAGAAAGACTATATAATCATAGCTGTTTATCATACTTATTTTCATTGTTTTGTTTTGTTTTACATGTATAGTCGTATATATAAATGTGAGTTCAGGTGGTTGGTATCTTGGTGGTATAGAAAGTGCAATTTCCCATAAAGGATAGCTAGGTCAGGTGTTGCAGTTGCCAGTTGTAATGGAAAGTTAATTTACATTGAAATAAATTTGATACTGTTTTTCATCTTAAATGGAGCGAGTGTACTTATGTTGGCCTTTTGCTGTTATCTGATTTTCAGAATATTTTGCCATGTGATTTGAGGTGATTTTAATTTTATATCAGGAGTGGTAGTTACTTGGTATCATTTTAAGAGGATGTTATTTGCAGTTTTAATGTTGTTTTATTAGTTCCAATTTTGATGGATTTTTTATTTAATCATAATGTGACCAATGTTAAGGATAAGGATGATGTACATCTCTGTTTTCTTTAGAAATATTTATTAAGCATGATACCTTTATGGAGAAAGAACAACTCGATATTCAAATAGAGGGTTTGTAAAGTCATAGTAAAACAAACAGTTTTGATAATACAGAGATCTACAACAAATTTAGTATGTATTATTATAGAGAATACCGTGAGTAGCTAGGATTATGGATTAAGTTTGAATTGTTCTCAGTCTATTAGAATAATTCATCGGGTAATAGCATTGGGTCAAATGTCCTAAATATAGAATGAACAAATCCATTCATCCTGAAATGGTTAGTAACTGATGATTAATATTGATACAGCAAACAGAAGGCAAAAACAGCAGGAATAAGAGAGTACAGGCACACCCACCAGTGGAAAATCTTGATGCTTTACCTAATCCAAGCTCCCGAAATGGAACTGCATCTATGTGGGATGAGCAGATACAGACAGAGGAACTATCAGATGATAACCATAAATATGAAGATTGTTTTCATGAGGGTATTTCATCTGAGTATGAAGAATGTGACCAAGGAGAAACTTTACCTAATGATATAAACTTGCCCCAGAGTTCTGGTCTAATTGATAATGAAGAGATTGGGATACAAGAAGGGTCAAGTGACTCAACTTGCATTATAAATGTGGAAAAATCAGGAAAAGTGCAGCATGAGTTGAATGAGTTGCAGGAAGTCAAGGTAGATTACATGCAACAAACAGCCATCAAGGATCAGTGTGAAGAATTAACACTAAATAAAGAAGGGAAGGAACAATGTGAAGTTAGACTTGAAAGTGTGAAATATTCATTACAACCTGAAGTGCCACCTCATTCACAGCAGCAAGAAAGTGCAACTTGTTCACCAGAATGTGAAAAAAACAATTCTTTGGATCTCAGTAAAAATTCTAAACATTCACCACAGCATGAAGGGGAAAAACATTTACAACACATAGGAACAGAGTGTTCACAGCAAAGCACAGCAATAGATATTTCACAGCCACATGGAAAGGTAGATCAGACACATTATAAAGAAATGGACACCTCACATTATAAAGAAACAGACCAAGAACTAGAAACAAAGGACTTGGAGCTGAGTTCTGATACTGATTCCATGGTTACGGCACAATCATTTCAGGTTTGTTGAGTTAGTATCTGGGGATTAGTAGAAACAGAATTATAAGGTTTTGTAGGAAGTAATGCTGTTGGTAGATTACAGAAGCTTGTTTATTTTATCTATGTACCTATATCGCTATATGGACCTGTGTGCATTTCAGTGTTCATTTTGCCTACTTTAAATTCTGAAATCAAAAGTAAGGTAAGCTTTATGATACTCAAGAGACTTGTTTTTTTCTTTTTTCAATGGACACCAATTAAAAGTTATTACTGTGTTGTATAGAACATTTATGTGTGACAATGAATGGGAATAAAGAAGGACAAGTTTCATGAATTTAGATAAAACAAATGGAGTAAGATATACTTTTGTTCAATCCTTCTCTCTTATTTACCTTGTACTTTTCAACAGATTGTAAGGTCTAGAGTTGTTAGCTGCAGTGAAAACTTTGGTAATTTTAATGGTTATATGTATGATTCAGATGCTTTACTTTTGATTACTGAGGATGCAGCAATTGGAGTGAAATGGAACAAACATTAGTAATTTTCTTGTAAGAAAATGGGTAGAGTAGATTGGCAACCTTGGTGTATTCTTGACTACTCATTTTAGTTACTGATTATGATACATGTCTTCATAATAAGTGTAAAGCAATATGAATTATAGTTCTCACTTATGAGACAAATTAGCAATTACACTTATTTTTAACTCGATAACGACAGGGTGGTTTTGGCTTTGCTGGTCTTAACACCAGGGTATTTTGCTGAAGTTGCAGCCACCTGCTAAGTGCATGATCACATGACGTGTCGACCATACAAAAAGCCATGATGTGATATCGCATCCCCATCGGCAAGTGCTGCCACCACATGATGGGATGTCACGTCATCTGTTGTTTATGGATTAATCTAGAAATTTGATGGTATAGAGTGCTGTAGGTTGAAAGCTCATATTGCTACTTTGAAGCAGTTATTTTGAATAGGAATATGGGTCCTGGTATATTGGCATATTATAGAAGGGGTGTTAATCTGGTAGATCATATATATACATATATATACAATTAGACAATTAGAGTAAAGCTGGAAGAAAAATGAAACATGATAATAGACTTCTAAGAAATGGTACATGGTAAATGAATGTTTGATTAAAGTTAAAAGATGAAGCTGATGATTACCTCCTAATCAAAGATTGTATCCGAAACAGATCCCATTGAAAGAAAAAAGCTCTGAAGAGGATGGCTATGAAGAAGATGAGGAAGAAGGTGAAGAGGACATCAGTGAAAGTGAAATGGTTGTTTCAGCATCAATCCAGTTTCCTCTTGCAAAAAAGGGTAAGGCATGTGACACACTTGTATAGGAGGCTGTTAAATGTAGATCTTTGTTGGTTTACTTGTGATTCGGTTCTTTACTTCTTTCTGGATATTCCTTCTGTATGATTGAGGTTGGATCAGTTATCTGCTTGACTTTATCAGCCGTATTCTAAGTCCCTTGCGCACAGAGTACATGACATGAACATGTCGTGTTTGGTATTTTAGAATGTTCATGTCAAAAGCATGGCAAAAGCGTAGCAAAGTCGTAGAAAGTATTGGAACAATTGTGAAAACTCCCTGACATGGAGGTAGGCTTACCACGATAGTTACACAGGCGAAAAAAATCATATTTTTACTGTACTTAATCTTACCCTTACTTCATATGAGCATACTACGTTTGAAAAGTAATATCTACATTGGATATATTAGGCATCATTGTCCTAGACTTGGATTACAAACTCTTTTAGGAAAACATAGATTCTCTGCTGATTTTGAGTTTGTTTACTTTTTGGTGGACTTTTCCAATTAGAGTGAAGTTAAATGAATGGTAAAAGTAGTCAGGAACGTAAAGTTCAAGTAAATATTTATATGTAATGTGTATACATTAGATTTATATGTATGATATATTAACCCGTTAACGACGGATGACAAGATAACACGTCTAGTGGTTTTTGGGCTACACGACGGGGACGCGTTACTTTGTCTAGCCCGGGGCGCGGGAGGAGCCAGCGCGCAGCGCTGGCTCGCGGCTAGTGCGGCCGAGAATCCCGACGCGTTAGGCTTATGCATTCAAGAGTCCCGGAATTTTGGTCTATTTAAGCCGGATTGGCCCCGTCGGGAACGGGTTAAAGATATGCATATATGTACAGTATATACACATATAAAATAAGGAAGATCTATACATAAACACATGATCCCTCTCATCTTGTTTGTTTTGATGGAGCGTAGACTGAATTGCCAACCACGCATTTGTGAAATGGTTGTCAGTTCTTTAACTAGGAACAAGTACAACGACTGATTCATAACAAAATTGAACTATCTTTTGTTAGTGCTACTTATGATTGTAGTTTCTCTTATGAATTTGTCATTTGGACAGTGCCATTCATCCAAAACATGTTAGCTTTGGAATAGTTGGTAAACCTGAAGCTGTTGGAACAGACGTGCCGCGCTTTTGCATCCTAGAATACCACCTTCGTGACATGAACACGACATGCAGAAAATGTCCTAGAATACTTCTGTATAGATCACTTCATTGATTATATATCATATCAAATCTCCTTATATACAGATGGAGGCTGCGAATCCCCAGAGGAAACAAAGCAGCCTCAGGCCAACGCATCACCAGAAGTAAATGAAGGAGTCACGGTCCAAGTCCAGCACCAGGTTTTGCAGCAGCCTCCCCCCAAAGAAGGTCTTTAATGTTCTAGTATCTTTTGCTCACATTTCCTTATCTGGATGTTCCTCTTTATTTTTTATAAGACCCTGTGACAGATTTTGAGTTTTGATATTTCAATGTGAGTTTGTGTATTGGCATGTTTGGTCTTGTCTTTCCTGGAAAAAATAGGTGGAATTTTCATATCCATCATGAGGTAAACTGCATAGATTTTTCAAGCCACAAAACAGTTTTTCAGAGAAGTGATATATCCTTGAACACTCATACTTATGAGCCAATACAACACCTTTAACCCATTCACAACGGTTGACGTGTTATCACGACAGAGCTTAAATTTCTGGCTGGAGTAATATATTCCATGATGATGTGATATCATGTCATCCGGAGCAAATAGGTTAAGTCACATCACTATCACTACATTGCAAGATATAGTGCAACTCCATGCAGTATATGGTGTACACTTTTTAGTGCTGCTGCTCTGTACATTACAAATAAGCTTACACTTTCACTGAAGAATATTATACACAAGATGCAACTTATGACCATCTCGTCCATTGTTGCCTAATTCAATTACAATAGTAATTAATTTTATTTTGCCAAAAATAGGCAGCCCTTCAGGTTGTGAAAGTGACGTGGAAGATAACACAGAAGAGGACTCCAAGAGCATACCTGAGGAGTCGACCCATCCTGTATCATTAGCTTCACCTGCATGTCGCATCCCCAGCTCTGTGCAGTTGCCAGAAACAGTTTCCCGTTTGGACACCCCTTTTGGCAGTTCTGTATTCCTGGTGGGAACGGCACACTTCTCACGGGAGAGTCAAGATGATGTTGCTACTGTGAGACTTTTACCTTTCTTTTTTAATTTTCTTAGTGAATAGGGTGATTTTTCAAATATAATATTTTTTTTCCAACATTAGAACAAAAAAAATCCTTATTTCTTGAGAACAAAAAAATTCTCTATCATCATGACCTATTACAGTTTTTTGTGATTAATTTGTAATTTTGATATAACTGGTTCATATATAAGAGGATTGAAATTATTGCTATCTTGTTTGATTGTCAGAGTGAGGATTAGTGATCTAATTAGGGGTTTATCAATTCTCAGACAATTAGAACAGTCAAACCAGACATAGTTGTTGTGGAGTTGTGTAAGGCACGTACAGCCATCTTACAGCTGGATGAAGAAACAATCCTTCAGGAGTCGAGAAACCTAGACTTCAGTAAGTGTATGCTTCATTTCTTTTCTTTTTCTTTTCTTTTTATATATCATCATCTTATTGATTATATACAGTATATAGTAAAGTTCTTTAATTTTATGGATATTCCTTGAAACATATGGGCCTGTTTTATATGATGTTTTAGAAAACTTGATTGTTTATTTTTAAAGTGTCAGTAATGCTATAGTATATCATCCAGTAAAAGCAGAAAGGATGTTCAATAGCCTGTCGGTTTTGCTAGCTTAAAAAATAAATCGGTTTGATTCGAAATATTATGGAAATGTTATTAACTCATTAGCAGTGGATGGCATGATTTGCTGCAAAGGCAGAGTTGGTCATAGATGTGGATAGCACTGTGCCAGACAATGTAAACCAGCCATCCTACTGCACAAATATTTAATTAAAACTGAGACCAATGGGTTAAGTGAGCAAATAAAAGAAATATAGAAATTTGGATATAGATTTTTTTAAACTGCAAAAGCTATCTTTTGAAATTAGACAGATGATGATTGTTATTCTATGGATTATTCATCCTGTTAATGATTATGGCATTGCTCACCAGTCTCTTTTTTTTTTTGTTGGAGGAAAAAGAGGAAGGTATTTACTGATATGTGTACATGATTTCTGCATCTGTGGTTTGCTTACAAAAATAATGGAATTGGTTTTAAAGGGTTACCCAAATTAAAAGTCTACAAAATTCAATGTTAGCATATTTACTGCAAACAAACAACCACAGTACTTTTCAAGAATTTACTGAATCTTGTTATATAGAAAAGATAGGAGAATTCAGTAATGGTAATAATTATTACATGTTCCTTTCAGAAAAAGTACAAATGATTATGAAACAGCATGGAAAAATCCAAGGCATTTTGTACTTGCTTCTTCTCTCTTTGTCTGCACACATCACAAAACAGCTGGGGATGGCACCAGGAGGAGAGTTTCGCACAGCTTTTTCTGAGGTAAACATTTAAATGAATTGAAATAGCTTTTGTACTGTCAAAAAAAATGTAAATTTATGTGAATATATGATTGAAAGAGGTTTAAAGTTGTAATTTAATTTTACATATTTACTCAGTTTAGTCAATACACATGCTATCATAATCCTCAGTCACTAATAGAGGATTATTGATGAGAAGTAAGGGATGCCAGATAGTGCTTAAGTAACCATATATACTTTCTTGTAATTTATTTCATGCACAGATGCATAGATTTGCCTTCAAAATTGGAAAATGTAGTATTACATCACTTGCCCTTGCCCAGATAATGTAATATTATGTCAGCCACAACAGATAGATTATTTAGCGTTGTATTATCATTAACATTTTTTCTCCTTGCAGGCACGCAGATCAGCTCCAGGTTGCCTAATACAGTTGGGTGACAGGCCAATCCAAATTACACTATCTCGTGCCCTAGCATCACTCTCGCTCTGGCATAAAGTGAAGCTTACCTGGCATATCCTTACGTCAAAAGAACCAATTAGGTAAGCACTCTGGTGAATATTGTTCTTTTCTGGGATGTGAAATGTTATTAGGATTTTGATAGCATAAATGAATTGTTCTGAAAGAGGGATTACCTAAAGTTTGAAATAGAGATAGTGTTTTTATAATGAATGTTTACAGTCATCAAAAAGGTTCATGTGGAACATAACCAAGGTTATCGTCCAAAATACAGGAAATTTGCTTTATATATTACTTTCCACTCTTTGTGTGTATAAGGACATTCAATACAGATACTTTTACACACAATGAACTAGTCCCTGACTCACTGACTGATTCACTCCTTCCTGTCTTCACACAATCCTTTCCTCCTCCCCTCCTTTCCCCCTTCCTTCCTACTCTCCCTACCAGAAAAAAATGCAGGCCTACCACAAAATCAATCACTTGCCTAATATCACAGTGTCTTCTTTGTGTTGACAGCAAGGAAGAAGTGGAAAAGTGTAAGCAGAGAGATTTCATAGAAGAAATGCTTGCAGAGATGACAGGACAGTTTCCAGCAATTAGCGAGGTGTTTGTTAAGGAGAGAGATATTTACCTGTGTCGGTCCCTCCAAGCTGCTGCCCAGCCTGTTCCTAACCCCATGTCACCCACTGGTAAGAGATCAACAGATGGGGCTATTAGAGTATGGTATCTGGTCAAGTTTTGTTTTTCTAAGATCTTGGATATTCTTCACTGGTTTTTAAGCTTTACTGTAACTGTGTTATGCTATTACTCTTTAACACTCCATTCTAATGCCCTTTGTTACTAGTTGAATTCAACTACAATTGCAGCTTGTAAGGGAGTCTGAGTACTATAGAAATCTGATACCTTCCGCTGAGGTTTTGTACAATGGAAATCTCATACCATACTGATTATATTCCATTAACAAAAAGGTTTACATGGTGAGGGGTCTGCCTAGATCCTGTTAGAATTTTTCCAGGATCATGTTTTTAATTCTTTCATTCCTCTGAAAAGCATTATTTATCGCTTTTATGACTATACAGGTATGTCGCCACGTGTTGTTGTTGGAGTGGTTGGCATTGGTCACGTGCCTGGAATTGTTGAACACTGGGGCAAGATCACTGATGAAGACATTCCTCCCATCATGAGGTAAAATACTTTTTTTGTTTAGTTGTGGAGAACTTGTCTATTTTTCAAGTGTGTGCTTATCATTGTTATCGTTGTTATTTATTATACATGTGATTTTTTATCATCATATTCATCTTCATCTTCATCTTTATTGTCATGTTTCATTTTTCGCAGGATCCCACCCCCCAGTTTATCGAGCCGCATCCTAAAGGTCACCGCCAAGGTAACAGTGTATGGTCTCCTTGGCTATGGTGTGTACAAGTGTTTGCCAAATGCAGCAAAGTCCATGATCCACTCTTCTGTCCAATCTACGATGTTGACGCTGAAATCCCTACCTGAACAATGGACGAAGTAAACCACAGTAGGTCTTTTAGTGATGATGTGGGTTGGGGAAAAGCTTGGTACTGTTTGATGATAACAAATAAGGCTAACAATAAATTTCTGTCTTTTTACTTGTTTCCTAGGACTAATAAACTGTTACTATTATACAGAATATTTGTTCCTTAGATTAGATGCTCATTAATGTTCATTATTCTATAGTGTAGATATTTTTTGTTTTGCAGATTTGAATAAAACTAATTGCAGGGGAAGAGAAGGAAATATTGATGGAAGAATGAAGAAAATGATAGATAGACCTTCATTTGCAGGAACATCAACACTGCCATTAAACACTGATTCCAGATGTAGAAGACAATTAGAATTCATTAATGATCAAGCACTCCTCCATTCAGCAGTCAGTCATGTAGGTGAAGAAGAAGTGGAAGCAGAATGCATGTCTATCATGAGTGAAGCCCTTAGTTCCAGTGATGAGAAGAGCAAACATTTCAAACCCACTGTCAACAAGGAGGAAGATATTGGGACTCCTCTTTGGCTGACGGGAGAATTGAAGAAGGGTGAATCTGAAGATGATCAAGTTGCACATTCTGCTGGCCCAATGAGCAAAAAAAGAAGGAAAAAGTGCGATGAACATGCTTCATCTTCAACACAGCCCAGAACTATGGAAGAGGATCCTGTTCCTTGTGTGAAAGTGTTAGTTGATTGCGATAAGGCTGATAGACCTTCTGTGTTGAGTGTGTCAGATCTAATTTTTGATAATTGCAAAAGGACTTCTGACCATGTTGCTGATTGTGAGACATATGATAGATCTGCAAGTAGAGTGAGTGGTGGATCAGTTCCGAGTACATCAGCAATGAGAAATAGGCCAGAATACATGGGAAGCCAGCAAAGGGAAGATGAATATGAGCATGTTGTTTGTGGTCTTATATATTGTGCATCGTCATTTCCTGGTTCGAGCATTGACATGGAAAAATTTAATGCTGATCAGATTGAAGGTTGCAAGTGCATAGGTGTCTGTTCTGAGGATTGCACTTGCATTGTTCAATTTGGACAACCATATAGAGATGGAAAGCTTGATGCAAGTCATGGAATCAATCCTATATTTGAGTGCAATGATGAATGTGGTTGTGATGAATGTTGTCCTAATCGCCTTGTTCAAAAAGGACCATTAATTGGATTAGAAATTACATTATATGCAGAGAAGGGTTTTGGTGTTCGGACTATACATTTCATCCCCAAATATACGTTTGTGTGTGAATATGCAGGGGAATTGATCAGCATTCAAGAAGCTCAGAATAGATTTGCCAAACAAAAAGAAAATGAGTCAAACTACATTTTGGTTATGAGAGAGCATTTTTGGGGTGAAAAGACTGGACCACAAATTACAATCATCGACCCAACAGTCATTGGGA
>BOPN01002269.1:0-5000 GCA_017312705.2 Penaeus japonicus | reverse complement strand
TTTCCTTTTCTAAATCATAATATAAGTCAATATGCTGTCGCATGCTTGCTTCAGCCATCCAGTAGAGATTTTCTGGAGTTTCCAAACTAGACCCAGAGTTTTGAGATTTACATCACATTAGAGTAACAACACCTGCAGAGAAACTTTCTATCAACGAGGGTGTACTGACGAGAAAGGTAAAGGAAGCTAAAGTGGCCAAATATTTCGAATAATGATGGCCAAGTGCTAATAATAACCGTATTAAGATAATACTTTCTCTGAACAGTATAAATTTCAACATCACAGCTATGCCCAATGCTTGCTGTCTCTGAAAATACACACATAGACCTAAATTATTGGACTTGGATGACCCACTCACTAAGAGAACTATAAATGATTAAAGAACATTTCCACCTAATCTGAAAGTTGAAGAGACTGTTCTTTGTCAAATGGGCAAATTCGTAATCCAAAAGATGAAAACTTAAATTGAAGCAACTCCTGCAATTCCAACTTACATGAATAAAACAAAAATATCCGTTTTCCAATGACACAACCGGTTCATCACCAACATGTTTATGATTCCGTAAACATATGCTGTGAAATCGGAAACCACAGTTCCAGAAACACCTAGGCGAACGAGAGGCGACGAGCAAATCCCCCATTGGTATTGAGCTAATTGGGAGCATTCCGCATAAACTATTGGAAGTGCCATTTGATTGTTCGTCTCTGCCGACCGTGCTGTGTGTGATCATTGTGGCTGTGCGTTAGCGATGGTAATCGCAATGGTAAACTAAAGGATAACACTAACACATTAGCGATAATGATAGCATGTATGAGAATGAAGATGGTGTGATGATAATAAGTGCATTTGTTAATAATGTGTATAAGAACACTGATACTAACAAAAGATATACCTAAAAACAAATAATAAAATACATCAAATTATAAGATAATACACATTTCCTGTTCTAAAAAAGTAGGGAAAAGATTTATAAGGATACAAAGACATTTATCATCTAATTACCACATACAGTCATTGACTGATAAATCCATAAGTAATATATATATATATATATATATATATATATATATATATATATATGTATGTATGTATATGTATATCTATATATTATAGATATAGATATAGATATACAAAGTGTATATCTCCACACAGTTCTGTTAGGCATTATGTATATGCCTGAGCAAAGCATTTGACAAGGTCTGCCATGAAGAATCATTCACTATGTTGTCTAACAGAAGCGTACCTGCAATTTATTATGAATTTATTAAGTGTGTGATACCGTTCACAAAAAATGTATGTAATGTGAGGATGTGCGTCATTCATGGCAACATGCAGTGTGAAGCAGGGAGGAATTCTATCCCCATATGTATTTAGCATCTATAAGCAAGGGCTCAATGAAGAATTAAATGAAATGTAAAATGGACATTAATTAATGGAAGCTTCGTCAACTACCTCACTTGATTTTGAACGCAGCAGTAAAGAAACATTTGATCAACTGCCACTGGGTCGCCCTAGGATCCTGGGAATCACGCCTCGATTGGTGTTTGTTTGTTTGTTGATGCACCCTCATTGCTTTGTTTTTTATACAAGGTAACATGGTCATTGTAGCATAGCTTTAGTCGTAGTTAGCCCCAGACCCGCAGCAATCTTCTACCTCAGGGTAGCCTTTACAGGCCTTGACCCCTGGGTAGGGCGGCCTAGTAGTCTGGGACGTCCTTTTGGAGCAACTCTCTCCTCCTCTTGAACTTCTTCATTCTTTCGTGTGACTTCCCTGAGCCTACCATAGTCTCCTTGTGAGCTCCAGTATTCGTTTCGGGGGAACGCATCAAATTACCGTCCCTCGCATTTGGCAGGATCTGCCGTAACGAAGTGTTTTCCACAGGGGGGGGGGGGGTAGGAATGCGTTTGACAATGAGACTCTCTTTTAGTTATTGGGAGTAAGATGAAGAAATTGTTTAGGGCTTTGTCGCAGAGTTTGAACCTAGTCCAATACCTCAGTATGACTGATCCCTTGACTAAGGAGGAAAGGTGACTAAAACCAACCCGACTTTGGTAAGAACCCTTACAAATGACTGAACATGAGTGGCCAGTAATTGACATCCCAGCTGAGAATGCAAGGATGGTCAAGTGCTTGGCGATTTCGACTTCGTTCGGAAATTGCGAGATGATAGTCCCCTTGTTAAAGTACAATTAGACTCAGGTTATGGACTGGTTTAAACCGATGCAGCAACTATTCTTGTCCGCTTAAATACCTGGAAGGGTGTAATCTTTCACAAGGATTTGAGAGCGATGGAAGAACCCGAAATTCTTGAGAACACGAAGGGCCAAGGCAAAATTGAAGTGCATTGTATGACCAAACTGAACTAAAATGTGCGAACAAATAAATGAATTCTATTTTCTGACTTCTGCTCCAAACAATATTCTTGATAAGGTCAAAATTTATCCAAGTACGACCTCTTCATCCAGGCGACTCCTTCTAGGACTTCATCTGGTTTTTGGTCTGTTCTTAACAGGACGTCTCCCTATCAGTGGAAGCTTACATGAAGACTACCATTCCAAACTCCTCTAAGAGGGGCCAGCAGGGAATGAGGGAGAGGAGGACACACCTCCCTCCCATAAAAATAAAATTAAAATCAGTGGATAAAGTACTTCAAAACTCTATAACCCGTAATCCACACATTAAACAATGTACAATCTCCTCCGATTATTTGCTTCGTTTTAATTCTTCTAGAATGTTATTTAAATGACCAAGTCTCTGACGAGGTCGCTTTGCTGAGTAAACTATTATTTGCATAGAAAAGACCAAGGGGGCATGCAAAGTAAATTTTAATAACACATATGTAATTATTAGTTCAGTTTATTATCCACCTGATAATGCAGAACTTTATGGTGACTTTTTTCCTCTTTGAAGTGATGTTAATGCTCATGCATTATAAGAACACTAGAAAGGGTATTTACTCTGACGTGTCCCTGTTACAAGATGGTGACGCTAAGACCAGCTTTGCACCACACTCACGCCACTCTCCTGACATGGGCAACCATCCTCAGTGTCCTTGTAACTAGTTTGGTTGGCATAGGTCAAGACAGTCACATCATGCAGATCCTTCTACAAGTATATTAATTAAACATGGTTGCCATTCTGGACACACACCCCTCTCCAGTCTGCTCTTTCAGGGGAGGCCTCCTGTGATCTCTGGAGGAGTTTACTAAGTCCTCAGTTTACCCTCGTCCGCGGCCAGAGTCCCTTCCCATGTCTCACGTATGCCCTTCACAGGCAAGGCCTAGAGACCTCTGTGCGATTATCGACTTTACTCTTCGATGGTAATAGGGCTGGCCCAAGTCCCTCATGCGTCTTCACTGTTTTCATCAAGACATCAGCTGAATGATTTATCTAGCCATGTTGTATCATGCTTCTTCACTAATAAAACCCATACAACTGATTGCTAGTTTCCTTGTTCCATCCAGTTATTTGTAAATTGCTCAGACAAACCAAGCAGAGAAAACATTACATATGTTATGGAGTTCCCTGCAGATGGATGGTAGAGGTTAGTAGTGTTGCTCAAATATTCTGATCTGGTCAATTTGAACAATGGTTGTCCGAAATGGGTGGACGATAATACCGGTACTTTGAGCTTTATTGACCTATTGCTGGTTTCTTTAGGACTTGCAGCTAAGTGACTGTGGTACACCATTGAAACGACCATCATCCTATTTGTATTAAGTATTCATGCGACACCTTCAGCACCTTAGTTTAATGTATAAAAAGCAGACTATGTCACTTTCACAAGGAGCGTCAACTCGAAATTGTTGTAGAAACCATGATCATAGAGTAAGCCATGTGTAACTTCGACAGATAGGGTTAAGGACAGAGGTGGATGTCATATTGCCACATGGAGTTGTATGAACTAATGGAAACTTTCGCAGCTACAAAGTAACGAGAACTAGGGGTTGTGGAACAATCAGGCAAGCAAAATAATATTCGTGGCCAATCTTTGTCTCCACAATTAACAGCAGTACATATATATTACTGTCTTTACCGACTCGGTAGTGTGCTTGGAGATTTTTTAATTATGCATTTCCCTTTTTTAAAGCTTTAAACTTTCTCTATAATGTTTCTGAACAATATGGATATATACTGTACATTTGTGATGCTTTTCCTAAATAAAGACCATTATTCAATTTTAGTAATATATTATGAAATAAAGGTGGATGAATGGCAAAGAAAAATATACAATTACACAACAAGCACAAATTCCATAAAAAAAATTATCCTCTCATTTTTCCTGCTATTTGCTAGAAGGGTGAAAATTTATACCTCTAAGAAATCGATGCAATGATGATTTTGTCAATTATAAAACTTCGTAAATACTGTACGTATATCAGGCTCTGCCTGATTAACACACACTAGGTATGTATATACATATATATATATATATATATATATACATATATATATAAATATATATATATATATATATATATATATATATGTATATATATGTATGTATATATATATGTATGTATATATATATATATATATATATATATATATATATATATATATATATATGTGTATATATATGTATGTATATATATATATATGTATGTATATATATATATATATATATATATATATATATATGTATGTATATATATATATATGTATGTATATATATATATATATATATATATATATGTATATATATATATATATATATGTATATATATATATATATATATATATATATATATATATATATATATATGTATGTATATATATATGTATGTATATATATATATATATATGTATATGTATATATATATATATATATGTATATGTATATGTATATATATATATATATATATATATATGTATATGTATATATATATATGTATATATATATACATATATATATATATATATATATATATGTATATATATGTATATATATATTTATATATATATGCATATATGCATATATACATATATATATACACA
>BOPN01002268.1:207500-212500 GCA_017312705.2 Penaeus japonicus | reverse complement strand
ACACAGGTCAATATTTGACATGGCTCGCTGTTTGCTGATTGAGTCAAAATTACCTAAAGATATGTGGAGTTATGCTGTGAAGACTGCCTGTTACATCAGGAATAGGTGCTATAACCCCAAGACTCTAAAGACCCCAGTAGAAATGCTAACTGGAAGACAGCCAAACATAAGCAAAATGAATATCTTTGGAACAAGATGTTTTGCATATGAACAAGAGAGTAAGAAACTAGATCCAAGGAGTAAGGAGGGAGTATTTGTGGGCTATGATGATCAAAGTCCAGCCTACTTGATATACTTTCCTGATACTCAGACTATAAGAAAGGCAAGAATAGTCAAATTTGCGGATAACTGATCTTGTAAGACAGAATCCTCAAGTGCCGAGCAAAGTTTGAGTGATGACTACATTTTGGTGGAGACAAGGCTCCAGCAAAAACCACTTCAAGTGGCCCAAGATGAGACGCCAGATGACGCTGAAGGAGACAGGAAATGTCCAGCTAAAGACTAAGAAGGAATACCAGTGGATAAAGATACAGAAAGAAGATATCCATCCAGAGAAAGAAAGAAACCCTCGAGGTTAGATTGTAGTGATGTGCTTCGCCCCAGCCATCCCTCCAGGACCAAATTACAAGAGTTCCCCCTTTTTATCGCCACGAGGGGAGGAGACGCCAAGGGATGGCGTTGCCCTGGAGGGCCTACGACTTTCTCCCTCCCTGGAAGGAGGGCCTACCACATGCTCCCTCCCTGGAAAGAAGAACATAAAACCCCCTGCGAGGCGTTATTCGGCAGCAGATAGCCTCTAGCACATGAGCCACTAGCTCGGCAAAGCACTGCTCACAACTTGTGCCCTTTTGGCACTTGTTGTCTTTTCTTTGATTTTTATCTCTGAATTTTATTGCCATTTTTATTGTTTTGCAAGGGTTGCGGCCATAGACAAATTCATGGCCAGGCCAAGGAAAGGATTTTTGGATATGCAAGGAGGAGAGACCTTTTGTTTTGTTTGAATATAAATAATAAACTGATGATCGGAACTATTTCTTTTTATATCTTTTAAGTATCTTTCAAGACTCTGATAAAACACTGAAATAAGAATGTTTGCCTGACTCTAGCCACGCCTGCTCGGCAATGTCCTGTGTAGGAACTCTTTCTTTCCACATACAAACGGACATACACTCATACACATACATAACATACATCTTACACGTCTTCGACTGTCTCGCACATACATGGGTGCTGATCCCTTATCAGCTGGTGGCAGCCTACCCCTACACAGGACGAGATTCACGTTACCATGGATTCAATCGGGATTTTACTTTGGGGCAAGGGAATATCTCGGGGAATCACTACAAGATGACTATGTTACAGATGATCAGGACGACAGTATCTCCAGTGTGACACATACTAGCTTTATACATCACTGCTATCGAATGTCCAGAGGGACATCAATGGAAGAAAGCCATGGATGAGGAGATTGCTTCACTACAGGACAACCCCTATAAACTCACTACACTACCCAAGAATTGCACAGCAGTGGGTGGAAGATGGGTGTATCATGTGAAACCTGGACTTAACGGCAAAAAAAAAAAAAAAAAAAAATCAAAGCAAGATATGTTGCCAAGGGATATTCACAGGTAAAGGACATCGACTATGAAGAGACTTTTGCGCTAACAGCAAGAATGTCTACACTCCGCACTTTACTGGATGTAGCTGTACAAAAGAACTTGATAATACATCAAATGGACGTCAAGACAGCTTATCTGAATGCGGATATTGACCATGAAATATATGGAACAACCTGAAGGTTACAAAGAAAAGGATAGTGATGGAAATGTCCTATATTGTAAGCTGAAGAAGTCACTTTATGGTCTGAAACAAAGTGGAAGAATGTGGAACAATCTAATACATAAGTTTTTCCGTTCAGAAGGATTTGAACAATCACTAACTGATCATTGTTTATATCTGAAACATGATGACTATGAAAGTACCATAGTTCTCATATGGGTAGATGATTTGATCATTGCCAGTAGTAACATGTCTCTGATGAATAAGTTTAAACAATCTCTTTGTGAAAATTTCAGGATGACTGATTTAGGGAAACTAAACTGGTTTCTAGGTATGTCATTTGTTACAGGCAAAGAGTACATTGAAGTGAATCAAACTAAATATTTGGAAAAGATTTTAGACAGATTTAGAATGTCAGATTGTCATACAAGAAACACACCTTGTGATCCAAGTATTGTTAACACTTCTACTGTAGAATCAGAGGTATTGGCTAATGCAACTCTTTACAGAGAGATGGTTGGTAGCCTTATATATATTATGACAGGTACCAGACCAGACATATGCTATGTTGTTACCAAGCTTTCACAATATATGTCAAAACCAACAAAAGCCCATTTGAATGCAGCTAAACATGTTCTTAAGTACTTAAAGGGCACTTTAGATTATGGTCTAAAGTTTAATAAGTCAGATGAACAAATGAAATTAATGGGATTTTGTGATTCAGATTGGGGATCATCTGAAGATAGGAAAAGTATAACAGGATATTGTTTTCAACTACATAAGCTTGGACCATTGATATCATGGAAGAGCAAAAAGCAACAGACAGTTGCACTTTCATCATGTGAAGCCGAGTATATGGCTCTTACTTCTGCCATTCAGGAGGCAAAGTTCTTAAAACAAATAATGTCTGATCTATTTGGATTTAAGATTAAGTCAGTAGATTTAGGAGTTGATAACCAAGGTGCTATTAATCTAGCCAAAAACCCCATAAATTACCAAAGGTCAAAACATATTGACATCCGTTACCATTTCATTAGAGATGATGTGAAGATGGGTAATGTGAACTTATTCTTTGTACCTACCAGAGAGAATCCAGCTGATATATTTACCAAACCTGTATCTCAGAAGAAGTTGAAAGATTTTAAGTTTATCAGGGGATAGATTCTCTCGTACATTATAACCAATCTTTAATTAAGAGGGGGTGTTAGAATAATTAAAGATTATGATAGAATAAGAATGCATATAATTTTATATCTACTGTTTATACCTCAGAAGAATACCTCATGTTTAATTTAGTTACCCCCGAAATGAATGTTTTCTTTTATATGCGCCACCCTACGGCAATATTTACAAAGTGTAATGTAAACAACCCTCTTCTCTCCACGGACTTCTCCCCGAATACACGCATATACGCAGTAGCTGTTTCTCTGATCCCCACATCAATTATCTGTACATTGACAATCCAAACTTCCTTATTTCACGCATAGAAGATGACATCTTCCACCACCTCAACATAAAGAAAGCATACACAAACAAGTAAAACAAAAAAACTACAGGCTAATCCACACTGAAAACCGGCTGTAGTGTAAATACCCAACTTCTTTCTTTGTTTCTCGTGAAAAAAAAAAAAAAATAATAACTCGATTCCGACACGACGTACTTTACACGACCGCATAACACGCAAGTTGGCGTTGAAACAAAGCAAAAAAAAAAAAAAGAAAAAAAAAAAAGTTAAGAAAGACAAATCGATTTTGTATAGTTCTTATCATAAATCTCAATTTCGTTTTTCTTGCGTTGCTCCATTTTGTGATTAGGTGGAAGGAACACACAGCTGGCAACAAGCTTTGATTTACCACGCAGAATTATAATGGTAATTGGAAATGTAATTATTACCAAAGCGACCTCCACTTCTCAAGGCAATCAAATTTTCTTACGTGTTCACACCTTCACTGTCCTTCCTCATCTTAATATTGTATTTATCATTCTTCTTCTTTGTTCTTCTTTTATTTGTTTTTTATCACTACCATCCGTGTTCTGCTATTTTCAGGAAATTGTTTTAATATTTCTAGTACTCGCAAAGAATCAGCGTGGATGCAAAATAAACCCATTGGTTCCTAAATCAGTGTTTTAATTATTGTCTTTGAAAAGCTAAAGCAACAATCTTTACTTCTTATCTGTCATTTACAAATAGCAAAGGACCAAACAAAATCACAAATGGATATCGGCCTACATAGTTGCCCTAAAGTTAATATCGACAGACGTAAATAAAAGTAAAAACGAGACTGAATAATTTCACAACAAAGGAGATGTAACCGACGCGGTCTCAAAGTCGCACGTCATCCCGCCAAAAATTTCATCGAATAATCAGTGACATCTTTACCGCCGGTGAGTCATTCAGTCTCTCTCTATATATATAATATTGGCATTAAAGATAAAAGAAATTCATCTCTAGTGCCAATGACATATCTAGCGCTGGTGAGTCATTCAGTCTCACTTGATACCTCTATCCACAGCTTATATACTCACTCGCCTTCCATATTACTGATTTAATCCTAACGAACAGTCACTTCCCAAGGAGTCATTTCATAATCACTTCACTAAAAGTCACTACGGACAGTCATTCCACTGTCACAGGAAGGCATGCATTTCTCTCTTCTTTCATTTTTGCAATAACATTACACCAGTTTTATGACATGAATTTCTCTCTTCTTTCATTTTTGTAACAACATGACACCAGCTTTATGACATGAATTTCCCTCTTCTTTCTTCTTTTTTTTTTTGCAACAGTAAAGGCTATGGCTTACGATAACCAACATGACACCAGTTTTATGATGCGCCATGATTGGTATTTGGGAATATTTACCCACAAAACGACAACAAACAAGTCTATCTACCTGGCAATCACTCAACCAGAAGTTACATTCAACATCCGATGACTTTCGAAGTCCAGTTGAAACTTAATACTTGATAATTAACTTAAATAATGAAGGTTATCTACCACTAATATTAGAGGTAGTGTTATAATGACTACCATTTACAACACTAACAGTAGTAGCAGTGTTGGGATTAACAGTGGCATTTATATCATATATCTATCTATCATACTATATCTATACATACACATCTATCTATCTATTATCATTCCTTTCGTTCTAATTTCCTTCCTTGGACAACCTACGGCAAAAGCCTCCAACGGAAGAAAATGACACCAGGTAGAACTG
>BOPN01002268.1:175000-202500 GCA_017312705.2 Penaeus japonicus | reverse complement strand
CTCTCTCTCTCTCTCTCTCTCTCTCTCTCTCTCTCTCTCGCTCGCTCGCTCGCTCTCTTTCTCTCTCTCTCTCTCTCTCTATTTCTATCTCTCTCTCTATTCTCTGTGTATTTATTTATATCTGTCCATCTGTCCAGATATGTATGTATGTATATACATATATGCGAATCAGAAAAACGCACATAGTAACGTACACACACAGACATATCAAAATCCTTCCATAGTAAGACCTTATTTCAAGATTCCTTCTCGGACGTAGGGGATACTTAAATATAATTGAGAAATTGCTATTCGATTCGAAACAATGGACACACACTTTGTATGCGTATTTGCATATCCATACATGTGTGCAATAACAGGGCCGGTATTCACGAAAATTTCGTATAATTTTCTTTTCCAAATTTAAGGTGTGTCTTAAAAAAACATTCTTTCACTCTGGAGATTATTCTACAATTTGTCTGTGACTCGATCTAGGACTGTTCTTAGCGATTTTGTCTGAGACACGCACTTCAGAAGCTGTTAGAGAGAACTAACATTTACATAGTAATACACCTGATTATAATTGTAAAAATGTCATTATGACATATAATAGCTATAATGATACTAATTTAATTTCTTTTATATTTACACCAGGCACTTTCTGTGGATGTCATGGCGCCTGCTTAGTCAAAGATAATAGAGCGAGAGATAGGAAGGTCTCCCATTTTGAGATGCAGGTTTCAATTGCGCCCACTGTTCATAGATGGCGCTATAGTCTGTTTTCTCCTTATGATAAGTTTTAGCCATATATGGAAGCCACACATTGCCGGTTCCTGATTGGCTGAAAATCAACGTGTTGGTTATCTTCTGTAATTTGTAACAAATAGTCAAACTATTAAATTAGTAAGATACTTGTATGTGTAGATGTGCAAATAATTTTACACGTTCACACATATAAATCCCAAACATGCCACAAAAACGAACTTGTACCAACCTTGATCGCACGAAAACTAGCAGCAAATGTTGAATAATTATTCTTCCTTTCAAATCCAGTATGTAAAAAGACATCTAATAGTATTAGTCCAAATAAGATTTTTTGATGATTTAATGTACGTAAATTACGTGGAGTATTCAAAATGACATTATTTCAACCTCAGAAAAATAACTATTTCGTGCTATTGTAAATCGCCCACATTATTTACATACAATGAATGATTAAGATGCTAATCAGACACGGTGATTTTCAGCCAATCCCGAGCCAGTAATGTGCTAATTGTTACATCAAATGAAACTGACTATAGCAATGCTTTTGCGTTAGTTTGATATTCTAACATATCTGCACAGTCACATCCATACAATATTTGCCATACAAAGAAAAATGCAGCCTGAAATAATTTCCCACCATCAATATAGTTACTTCCAGATTTGTTTACATCTAAAGTTCGTTCGCCCATCCAAATGTGGCGGCCCCATCTCGGCAGATTTACCTTATGTGATGCAAGGGGGACTCTTTTTTACATTCGTCTGCAGTCTCTGGTCCTGAGAAGATAGGCGGTGCCATTAATATTCCTCTAATTGAATATTGCAGCAAAATTAGGGGGAAAAGGATCATTTGCTGCTTAACATTAAAGGAATAAATTTAAAGACGGGACTTCCATGTGTGGAATATTTACAGAACTGCCTTACTTGCACTTACGGGGGAATCACAGACAAAAATCGGATGTTAAGGTAATTTCCGCGAGGAATCAAAGACTTCCTCCGCCATAGACAAATCTCGTTTTCTATGACCACGTGGCAACCAACAATTTAATTAAGTTTCCCCTTCAATGCCAGTCGTTCGGAACGCTCTTCACGCCGGACTCGAAGCAGGAATTCGAAGACATGCGAACCTTGAAGAGGCAGCAGGGCATCTTGGGGACCTTCTGGGTTGGGCTTAGATTCGACGTCAACTACCTCGGTAAGCCAATGACGCGACTGAATGCCGTTCTTCACATACAGCATTGAATATACTATTCGTCCATAACTCTATAAGACACTAAGCTAAAGGTACTATTAGTTCACCCACACCATTTAGTGCATTATCTCGTCGCATTGAGATAAAAGCAAGCACTGAATTCTCTTTTTGCATAATGCTTCCAAAGAATATTGCAGAAAGAGGACGTTGAATCTGAAATCTGTCCTTGCCTCAAGATATATATATATATATCTATATATCTATATATCTATCTATCTATCTATCTATATATATATATACATATATATATATATATATATATATATATATATATATATAATGTTGATATCTGCTAATGCTACATCATTTTGAATTTGCACGATAGAAAAAAAAAAAAACTTTTGTATATAAAAAGACCCTGAATTCTTCTTCCTTGCAGTGGACTACCATGACATCGAAAAACATAGCAGAGATAATACTAAAGTATGTGCTACCCATGTTGACGACAAAGACCACATCGATTATGAGGATTGCGACACCGACCACTACAAGATCTGCCAATTGGATCCTTAATGAGCTATTTCTTCAAACTGGTTAAAACGAAGAAAAATGACAACGAACTTTGATAAGGTTCTGTGAATTATTTGTGATTTTCGGTTATAGTTATTGTTTTTGTTTGTTTGTTTGTTTGCAGTTTTTTTTTTTTTTTTGCCTTTTTTAAGTAAAGGTGATATTTATAAATTGGGGAATTGTTATTTCATTTGATAAAAGGGATTTCTACAAGACAACGCATTTTACTTTTGAGTAACTAGGTTTAAGACCTTATCAGGCAGGGTAGCTGCGCACACACGCACACGCACACGCACACGCACACGCACACGCACACGCACACGCACACGCACACGCACACGTACACGCACACGCACACGCACACGCAAACAAGTGATCCCTTGCCCGTTTGGCATCGGCAGAGTTGCTCATGTTCCTTCCACTTTCTTTTAGCAATAAAGAAGAAACTACACAAGCTGTCTCCCTACCCGCACAGCCTATTACATATGTATATGTACATTACATATATATACATATATATATATATATATACATATATATATATATACATATGTGTGTGTGTGTGTGTGTGTGTGTGCGGTGTTTATTGCACACAGGTTCAGCCGGAAAACCCCGAAGGACAATATGGATGCACTGAGTAAGACGCCACGACCTGACAGATATGCGGAGAGGAACAGTTGAAGGACGAGATCTGAGGTTCACAGGAAAAAAAAACACGATAATCAAACACAGTGCCGTTTACACGCACATATAATAAACCAAAGCCACAGTACAAGCCAAAGAAAAGGCGTGACGTTCCGAACTTTCATCATACTGAAAGGAAAAGCTTTTTGGAAACAGAAAGACAACATTCGAAATAAGAGAAGGATCTAAATGACAAAGGAGTGAGTGTATGATGTCACTAGACCTGTTTATTTTATACAGCGAGGTTATTATGAAGGATAAGGTAAAGAAATGTCCGTTAGAGGAAGAATAGTTAATAACACAAGATACACCGATAAAAAAGTTTTGCTTATGCCAAAAAATGAAAAGAAAAAATACCCGAAGATCACGAAAGATGTAAAAATACATAAAGTAACAAAAACAATATATGAAATTAAGTCACTAATAAAAAAAAAAAATGTCGATAAACAGGATAAAATCTATGTAGTGCAATATCTGGTCAACATTTTCACAGGAATCAGAAACTTGTGTAGTCAGTAGCAGCAACAAGTAGATAGAAAGAGTAATATAGCTGCTTGAGAAAGATCACGAAGAATACCATGGACAGAAGGGAAAAAAGTGAAGTCGGATAAAGTGAAGTCTTGTTCCATCAGTATTATCTTGGTTTGTTTAATTCAGGTTTCCTTCGAAATTCTTGTCATTACAGTAGAAAAAATAGTGTTCATTGAAATTTAGTATAAATACCATTGCAATTACATTATGTTCACCAAGAAGTTTTGAAGCATATCTAATTTCCCTTAACCCATTGCAGACGGAGATAAATTTGCTTGCCCAGCCTCCAGGATAGGTTTTATTTTAGAGAGAGACCACTTGAAGCAATATAATTTGAAGCATCCAAATCTCTTTCAGTCATTCATTGTAAAACTAGAGCGGTTTTTGTGTTTTATTTTTTTGTGTGTTTTATTGAGTTTAGAGACTTATATGTGCCGTATGACAGGCTCTATCAGTGCTGCAGTTGACTAAAATTGTAGTATGTTATCCATATTAGCTCATTATTTTCTTTACACTCAATGTGATAGAAGTATTGCTGTTTTATGGGAGGACAAAAGGCAAGTTTATTTTTTCGTATTTTTGTGCTGTCATGAACGAATACGAAACATATAACCACCTACAATAAAGATAACAAGAAGAGGTAGGGAAGAGGAATGAAACCTGTGCTTGTGACTGTGAGTGCCACAGTGAAAGACATCCATATTGGCACAGGAGCACATTTTAGACACTGGGTATGGATTGAGTCACCTTCCTCTTCTCGTTCTGCCTGCACATCCTTCATCGGCGGTAATTTAGAGTAAGGGTTCATCAACTTAGTGTGTGCCATCGCTCTATAGAGACAGTGCATGCTAGAGACCGTGGATGGGTGCCATTCAAGGCTCTCTCACCTGCTGGTGCTAGAAAAAAGTGGTGCCATCTAGGTTTTGGACGTTAAGCTTGCACGATATTACGGTAATTATAGTAATTAGGACTGCAGTAGCCATCATCACTCATTCCTTTTTCATAGCAAAATAAAATAGCACAGTGATCCAAAATCCCCGAACGTCGTGTACGTCATGACGCCCGTCGTCAGGCCAAAGCTCCTACGTCATGTATGTCATGACACCCGTACGCAATGGGTTAATTAAGATCCTTATTATTTTCCTGATCAGATCTCTCCTTCACAGTATCAATATATACCTTTGTCAGGATCTCCATTTCATTTACTTCATGTATCATACAATTAATTATCAAAGAACATTCAAATTTTCAAAGAAAGAAATCAAGTCGCTAAAATTAATATTAAACTGCAGTTATCATAAACAAGGTATAGTTTGATATCAGAAATAACATATTCATGTATAGAAATCTTCCATTCATACGTTCTGCATTAAGGCTTTCAAACCAGTAATAAAAACTTTAAAAATTAACCGTTTATTTTCCATACTTCAAGGTCACTTTTAAAGGTAACAAAAACAAACCATTTCTTTGTATACTTTATTCCTTTGGCCTATCAATAATCTGCCACAGTTATTTAGGGCTAATAACACAAAACGAGTGGCATGAATTAAGCAGCCCAGTTCGCTTAACTGTTCACTTTCAATTTTGTGACTGCTTTCACACCAGGTAATGAGGTAGCCTCTGCAAAATGTGGTCTTGACGACTCCAAAAGTTTGTCACTAATCCATTCGTTACAAGCAAAAAACAAAAAACAAAAAAAAAGGATACTTTTGAATCACCTGTTTCATCTGAGCTGCCCATTCATCCTGGAGTGTCTCTGTCTATATTAATTGATACATTCATTAAACTATTTAGGTCACAAACCGTCTATGTCTTCAGTTAAACAAAAAAATATGCCAAAAGTGCATTATATTCATACAAACAGGGCCACGTCAACAATGACTGCCCGTTCTCATACAAAAAAGGCCTCAGGTGATTGTCTACAGGGGTGTGTTAGAAATAACTGCATGGTTCCTCTACAATACTGAACAGACAGACAATTACCACAAAACATTCTGGTCATTCCACCATGCATCAATTTCATCCCTTGTCACAGGCAAAATATGTTTAAGTAGATAAAATAAATATCAGTTATGGCACATAAATTTGCTAATAATATTAAACATTACTGCATAGCATAGCTGCAGCCCCAAATTTAAGGCATGAATAAGTAATGCAATTTCAACACAGCCAGACTGTTATTTTTCCAATTTCATTACCATATGCCACATATAAAAAGTTTGGGCCACAAAGCATTACCAGAGAAAAAAAATATATATGTCCGAAAAGTATGACTACTCATGATTCACTTAAACTTCTGGCTTCAACACTGAACTTCTTCAGTACATTTAGTACATACACACATTATATATCAACAGTTTTTCTGTATATCCATTTTTTTTATTTTCAAGTCACTCTACTGTGTAGTAATCAATAAAACAAAAAGGACTACTGTATAACTGTGTTTCTAAATTTGAGCATTAGATTCTAATTGGAATAACAGTTTGTTTTACTGGAGACCCAAACATGTCACTATGAAAGTCTAATAAGTACTGTGGTTACACAAGTTGGTTTATAATGAAACAGTCGTCTATTCTGGTATATATTACACAAAACAATAACAGATATCGCATCCTGATATTGCCACTATGAACCGGGGAATCTGTAGTAAAGATAGGAAAATATTTCCTTTGTAGAGCATTTCACAAATCAATCCAAGAAAGATATCAGAGAAAAATATAAGACACAATGTAGAGTCCCTCCGTTTTTTGGTTTTCAAACACAAATACAGTTGAGCTGCAGTGACAGGGAAGTGGGGGAATAGGAAAAGATTTCTAAATATTATTCTATATATTATACATATCATATATATCATATATATTATATATACTATATATGTTATATATATTACATATATATACATAAACTATAAATTATATATATATATATATATATATATATATATATATATATATATATATATATATATATATATATATATACATATATAAGAGAGAGAATGTTTTAAATCTGGAAAGAAGTGTCAATAGATTCAAACTGATCCTCAGAGATATCTCAACCGTATCCATAGTAATTGCTTACTAAATATTGGCTGCTGATATCTGAGGGGAATCCGTGGGGGAGGAAGCAACTGCTGTGGCTACTGCTAGTTGAAAGGATGGTCGGTGGCTGCGGTGATGACAGGACCAGGAGAGTAGAAAAAATGTCAAATGGTTGGCTAACATGATTGTAATGACACTGATGATGAAGATGACAATGATTGTAATAAAAAAAGTACAGACAATAACAATAACAGCAAATATTCCAAACAATGTGTTAACAATTCTGAAAACACTTCCTCTTCAAAAAATAAAACAAAATACATTCATATCTACTGTTTCTCCAAATCTAATAAAAAAGAAACAAATATGTAAACTTGATGAATGCATCCATGTGCCATTATGCTTTGGAATGCATGTGAGGTAGACTGACAGGCAAGAATAAAACAAAAATCTTTCTTTCCAGCTGAGTTGTGAATTAACTGCATTACCAAAGATGAACATAATGCAATTAAGGAAAATGAAGCAGATGATGGGGGGAAAATAAACATCTGCTACATCAAGTGATCATATTTAGTCTCAAATAGTGGATAGTGCCTCAATTACAATTACATCCAATGCTCAAATTTGCTGTGCTGCTTATCCCAAAACTCCCACTGAGAGTGGAAACCTATGGCGGGCAGAGAGTAACCACGTTTCGAAAGTGCAAGACTCGCTGATGGTCTTACCTTCTCTTCACTGCTTCATTAACTTCTACCTGACTATTATCACATTCATAAAGGTTGTGGCATATTATGGCTGTGTATATGTATGTGTCTTGTTCTAAGGCAGGTAGTCAGGTTAAGCTGGCAAGACCGGGAGGAATGTACACATGAGCAAGAACTAATCCACCATGGACGCGCAGGCCCACACCCCTCTACATAAGTCTCCGCTTATTTATACCCTAGAGGGAATTTGAGCTCGTTTGTATGGTATATGTTCAGGTATGTAATGCTCCTCTACTGTTCATCTTAAGAGATAAACACATTCTAGTGCATCTATTTCACGATTTTATACCGATATATATAATTTTTTTTAAATCATTGTTTACAAAAGTACTTAACACTTGGAATCCCACATTTAAGTTTCTATCACTGAAAAAAAAAAAAAAAAAAAAAAAAAAAAATTCCACTTTCCACCTAGGTTTCAACTCTGCAAAAGGGAAATTTTGCAAAAACAAATAGTCCTTCAATATAGCCAAACCCATTCACTCACTTCACACATTAAGCAAATTTTCCTTTCCTTTTTGAACACAGTCAGCTCATAAAAAATATTGCATTTTTCTTCTTCTTTGTCTAATTTTAGTTACACTTTCATACATAAAAAGAAAAATAGTGGGGAAGGGGGAGGGGGGGAGGGGTTTAAAATCAAAATAAAAACACCAAGAAACACACACACACCAGAATGGAGCAGAATGCGTTATATTCTTCCTCCACGACCACGTCTGACTAGGGATCACATGCCCTTTTATCAGTTTAAAAAAAAAGTAAAAAAGGAAAACTATAAACATTTGGAAATTATACATGTTAAAATAATAATGCACTCCAGCCATGCTTTTTTTTTTTTAATCGCTTATCTATTTAGTCTTTTTTTATTCTTTTTTATCATTATTTCTTACAAGGATTAAAAATTGTATTTGTGGAAAAAAAAAGAGATACAAAATATAAGACACTTGCGGTTCTTGTCTTACAAAAGTGAGCAAAGGGATTGGATACAAAAACATTGCTGGAAAATATGTGCACCATGCAAGTATTTTGGTCAGTATTTTAAAACTATGGCCATGATCAGTCTCAAGGTTTTGCATGCTTGATCACTAAGAATACAAAAAAGGTTTACTCTCAAAAAGATAAAAAACAGAAAAAAAAAAAAAATGCAGAAAAAAAAGACAGAGGAGGAAAGAACGAAAGAGTTTACCCTTCAGAGTAAACTTCTGACAAATCGATATTTAGCTTTTAAAAATTTGGGAATTTAAAAATTACGTGTTTACAGTTTAGCAACAAGTCTCCATTTATGCCGTCCACAGCTAAAAAAAACATGACCTTCAGGCAAGGAAGGTTTTCTGTCTGAGTTTGTTTGTTTGTTTACGTGTGTTTGCGTGTGTGTTTGCGTGTGTGTTTACGTGTGTGCGTGTGCGTGTGTGTGCGTGTGTGTGTGTGTGTGTGTGTGTGTGTGTGTGTGTGTGTGTGTGTGTGTGTGTGTGTGTGTGTGTGTGTGTGTGTGTGTGTGTGTGTGTGTGTCTGTGTAAGGGTGCGTGTAAGGGTGCGTGTAAGGGTGCGTGTAAGGGTGCGTGTAAGGGTGCGTGTAAGGGTGCGTGTAAGGGTGCGTGTAAGGGTGCGTGTAAGGGTGTGTGTAAAGGTGCGTGTATGGGTGTGTGCGTGTGAATGTGCGTGTGTGAGTGAATTTCATTCTATGTGAACACCTCCCCTGCCTTACCAATAGTTTGCACATAAGATCTTTTATTATTTACCTCTTTATCTTTTTTTTCTTTTTTACTTTTATGTCGAGATGTGACAATCCATCTGAAAAAACAGGAGGATGCCAAGTATCACATTAACAAGGCAAGTTGAAGTAACTGAACTACAAATGTTATTTGCTTTGTACTTTCATGTACTTACTAAATGAATTAATTACAATTAAGAATTACAGTTTATGCTCCCTGACTCAGTCAATCAAACAGGTGACTTGTCATACAAGTCCACCTGCATGAAGGTAACAGCTGTTATAGAAATTAATTGAGGACATTAAACATGGTATAACAACAATATAAACTGTTTTAACAGTGACTGTGAAGCAGGTTCTATATACAAAATACACAGAGTAAAGCAGAGGTGCTTCAATCAGATGCAATAGGAGAAGGTGGGGGGGGGCATGGAGCACGAGTGCAATACGACCTTTCCGTAGAGGGTGACGGAGGGCAGGAGGTCGGGTGGCATGAGGTCAGATCGCACATGTACTGCGTCTGGGGAGTAGGGGGCGGGGGATGGGGGTCTGAGTCATAGTCAGTCATGGGAGGAGAGGAGTAGTAAGTGGTAAAACCGGGAGTATAGCAGTGCGTTCCGCGGGGAGACATGGCAGAGGAGTATACATCAGAATCACACACATCTGTGGAGCACGGGGTGGGAGGAGGTGGGCGGTTGCGGGTCTTATAATGCCGGTAAGAATGGAGGGTGGAAGGTGGGGCGTGGTGTGCATTGTAGCAACAGTGTGGCTCCTGACACCTGCCCCTGTTCTCAGCTACAGGTGTAGGAGGAGGGTTGAGTGTTTCTCTGGGGTAGTGGGTCATGGAGGAGGAAGATGACGACGCTCCCGTCACAGGTGCTGGGTCCAGGATGCCCCGCATGGCCGCACCGGGATTGATTATGCCTATGCACATGCCGTGACCTGAGGGGCCACCCATGCTCATGCCAGGGTGTGGCTCGCCAGGCGGAGGCTCCCCCTGCACAGCCGAGTAGGACTTGCCCCATGCCGTCACCACAAGCTCATAGCGGCGCGGCTGGGATGTCTTTGGCTGTGGCTCCAGCTCATGGTCATCGAGCAAGGATGGCCGTCGCCGGTAGTAGACCACGAGCGCAGCCACACAGAACAGTACCACGACTGATGCCACAACTCCTACGATATAGGGGGCCTTGCTGACTGCTCCAGGCACATCTGTCGTTGTCACCAGCGTGGAGCAGAAAGCATGGTCAGGATTGTCAGGACACAGCCGACTGCCTTGACAATGTGTCAGGGTGTCTACACATTGACCTGTTGATCCACACAACACTTGCCCATCTCCACAGCAACGTTCCTCATCACTGTCATCGTCACACTGTGATTTTCCATCGCATATCATGGATTTATCTGAAAGAAAATTTGACCTATAAATCTGAAAATTACATTTAAAATCACTTATACCTTGGTTACTGTGTAAAATCTGCAAATAGTAACTTGAAATGTAATAATACACAATTTATCTTATTTTTTACTTATACAAGGGTTGATTGGCATAAAAGGTCTCCTACACTGTGGCATTGCTAAAAATAGAAATAAAAATGTTTGAACATGTACTTAGTGGAATACAAAGTCTTAGTCAAATGAGCTTTGCATCACTTCACTGCAACAGCACTGACAAAAAGCATTTGTCAGTTATGAACACTAAGTCATACTGATATATATAGCAGCAATCTGTGAAAGACACTGGTAGGTTGTGTGCCAATCAAAATTCAGGTGTATAAAAGCAATGTCAGTGCTGTAGATGCTGTATGCAACTGGACCAAAATTAAACCAGAAACTTTCTTGGATGAAATAAAAATGTGCATCAAACATTTGAAAATCTGTAGTAATTGGTGACGATGCTAAAAAATAATCTTACAATTTTGAAAAGAAAAAAAACTTGCTTTTCTTTTCTATTGGTTTCACTATCTTATTTGGTCTGAAACTTTTATAGGAATGAATACTTTATTTATCAATCAACCCTTGTATCATATTAAACGCACACAATACAAATAAATAAGCAAACAAGAGAACACAAGCTAATAAGAAATTCAAGATTTCAAACTTTCAGAGGTCTCGTCACTCACCAATACACTGGCCATTGTGGCATCGGAACTGGTTACTCTGGCACATTCGCTGGGGACAATTGAGCTCATCACTCTTGTCTGCACACTCTGACTGACCATCACACCTGTTTATGAGTGGAGGAGAGAAGGTAAGTCAGCTTAAAACTGAAAAATGTGTCATTCAGGTATTCAGACTTTTTAGGCATTTCTATTCACCTCATTTCATAAAGAAACTATGATTATAAAAAAATAGAACAATTCACAAAATAAAATTCAACAAATTAGATCAACACAGACATCCATTTGATGGGGATGCAGTCGACATTTCCAGAGTGGCAGCGGAACATCTTGGCCTTGCAAGTGGGGGGGTTTATGCATGTCTTGAGGTCGTCAGCAAGTGCTTTCCCTTCTGGGCAAGCACAGTGCTGTCGTCTGTCTCTCTCTAAGCACAAGTGGCTGCACTCGCTTCCATTGTGGCATGGGTGACCAGTCATATTCTGTCAATAATAAAAGAACAAATCACAATTTATATTATCACTACTATCAGTATCACCTTACAGTACACTTCAACAGTTTATTATCTTTACATTATAGGATTCTTAACAATCTTAAGTTACCAGTGTATTCCACAGTTGAAGGCAAATTCTGCAGGATAGGGAGGGAGAGCTATGTATCCTATATAGGAAAGAGAAGGGAAACAAAACCAAATGGCTCCTCACATTGTACAGCTGTGAGGACACAGCAACTATATCTGAGAGGTGTGACATGCGCCCCTGGACCTTCTCCCTCTGTTGACCTGTGTACTTGTTGACACGCTCCACCAGATGCAGGTCTTTATCCACCCAATAGAGGTAGTCACCATGAACTGCTAGGCCTACGGGTTGATCTAGGTCTCGGTCCACGAGGATTTTTCTGCAAGAGAACATTCTTGGAGACTTGGATATTTGTTTTCCGCTATCCACACAGCTACCCACAACCAATAAAATAAATGGACATATTAACACAAATAGCTAAATCCATATTACATTAACAAACTTTCTAATATATATGAAACAACCCAATGTTAAAAGTGGGTAATAATTTGTTTAGTACCACTGGAAAAAAGAGACTTGGAGAAATGCTAAGGGTGCACTAGCTGTAACTTCCTACTACTTTAGATGTGCAGAAGTGCTACAAAAAGGCTATTTCACATCAAAGTATGTGTTTTAGATGTTCAGTTTGCCTACAATTCCATCAAAAACCATAAAAAATATGGGAACATTAACATTTATTTTTACTTCACTTTGCCTAAGTCTTATATCCTAATTATACACCTATTTCCTACCTCTATTCCTTATATTTTCAATATTCATTCCTCAATGCACACAATGTCTCAGGTTAATGCGCACTCACCTGTCCTCTCCATACAAGTTTGAAGTCTCAATGTACTTCTTTTTACTGTCTGCCCAGAAGAGGAGGTTCTCCCTGATATCGACAGCCAGGGCAGACGGGTAGCCCAGATCTTCCGAGATAACTTTGCGTCGCTGTAAGCCATCTAAGTGGGCTTGCTCGATCACTGGCGGAGAGACCATGTTGACAAAGAAGAGCAGACCCAGCATGGGGTGCACAGCCAGAGAGCGGGGCTTGTCTTCTCCCTCATAGCCAATGATACCGCCAACCTAAGGACAGAGAGAAAATGCTTAGGTTCATCATTCATTTAAACACAGGTGCTGAGGTTATCACTTTGTTTAATCCATTAGCAGCGGATGGCATGATTTGCTGACAAGGCAGAGTCGGTCGTAGACACAGATAGCACCATGCCAGACAATGTAAACCAGCCATCCTACTGCATACATATCTTATTAAAACCACAACCAATGGGTTAATATCAGTTATCAGCTTTCTATGGATAAAATATACATACATACATGCATATAATTCTGGGGAGGGGGAGGGGGGGAGGGAGACATTGTGAAGCAGGCTTTCCCTCATGCCAGAGAGAATCTTCAATCTTCAACACACAAACCTGCGTTCCATCCAGCCTGGTGACGTTAATGATGTTGCTCCTGGAACAAGACCACAGCAACACCCTGGTGAAGGGCTCAACTGCAATGTCGTATGGGTAGATCTTCTCCATGGGGTTGCCCACGAATACCTGGCTCTGCGTCCCATTGTGGTGGGCCTTGCGCAGAGTGTCACCTCTCCCGTCCACCCAGTAGACCAGCTGTTCAACAGGGTCATAGTCGATGGCCCGCACATTGCGCATGTTGTGGATGGGCAAGATGAGCGTCGGACAGACATTCTCCTCCTCCACCAGGCGACTCACTACTGACTTCTGGCTGAAGAGCAGGAAGGATGATGGTGCTGTAAGGGGTAAACAGGGACCAAGGTTTAGAGTGGAAATATAAAAAAAACATTAAATAAGGAAATATAAGAAAATTTTTCCAGCATATTCGAGCATGATCTTATCATAGAAAAGACAATAAACAATTTGATAGTTTTATCAGAAAGGATTGAGTCAACCATCATAGCTTCCACATACAGTGATACAATGATACAGAGATGCTTACCTTTACATGTTCTCCCATCCACGTCCAGAGAATAGTGAGTCGGACAAGCACAGGTGTGGTTCTCAGTGGTGTCTGCTGAAGGCACAGCCAGACAGAGGTGCGAACAACCACCATTGTTTATTGAGCACTGGTTGCTCCCTGACTGTCGGGAGGAGTGGAAAACCAGGATGTCCATGACGAAATCCAGCTGCCCCTGCGGGTTCAGAGGCTCTTTTTAGAGATATTTTGCAAAATCTACAACAATACTACTGATGTTATTTTTATTTATTATATATATTATGTATCATATGAATATCATATTTACATATAATACATATATATATGTTAGTGTGCGTGTGCGTGCGTTTGCATGTTTGTTTGTGTGTGCGTGTGTACATGTATGTACGTGTACGTGTACGTGTACGTGTACGTGTACGTGTACGTGTACGTGTACGTGTACGTGTACGTGTACGTGTACGTGTACGTGTACGTGTGCGTGTACGTGTACATGTATATATATATATGTAAATATATAAATATAAATATAAATATAAATGTAAATATAAATATAAATATAGATATAAATATAAATACGAATACGAATATAAACATAAACATAAACAAACATAAAAATAAACATAAACATAAATATGAATATGAATATAATATGTACATATGTACCTTAGTATGTACCATGGTATGTATGAACATTTGTATGAATGTTTGTACCTTAGTATGTACTTATGTGTGTACCCATATATATATGTATGTATGTATGTATGTATGTATGTATGTATGTATGTATGTATGTATGTATGTATGTATGTATGTATGTATGTATGTATGAATGTATGAATGTATGAATGTATGTATGTATGTATGTATGTATGTATGTATGTATGTATGTATGTATGTATGTATTATGTATGTATGTGCATTAGTTTTATAAATTGCAATCACAGTACCTGGATTCTCGTTCTGTTTTCCCCATTGGTCTTGTTAGCCCGTTCTATCGTGCCAGTCTTCCAGTCTGCCCAATACACATAGTCTTCGTAGAGTGTAAGCCCGTACGGCTGAGGCAAGCTGCGAACAATAACCTGGGGACAAAAAAAGCAATTAGACTTTCAAAGTAGAAAGAAATGATGATGATGATGATGACGATGACGATGATGAGTGACAATGAAGATGATAATAATAACAATAATAATGATAATAATGATAATGATAATAATGATAATAATAATGATAATAATAATGATGATGATGATGATGATGATGATGATGATGATGATGATGATGATGATGATGATGATGATGATGATGATGATGATGATGATAATAATAATAATGATAATGGTAATGATAATGATGATAATAATAATAATAATAATAATAATAATAATAATAATTAATAATAATAATAATAATAATAATAATAATAATAATAGTAATAATAATAATAATAAATTGACAATAAAACAGGGGAATCCAATAACAAAAGCAAATATACTTTATAAATGACCACATGGATCCAGATTCCTCCCCTTACCTCCCTCCGAAGACCCTCGAGGTCACTGCTTTCAATCCGGAAATTGTCGATGTCAGTCCAGTATAGACGTGTGTCCTTGAAGTCGATGGTTAGACCATTTGCACGTCCCATGTCTGTGACAATCACCGACAACTGAGATGCATCTAAATGGGCTCGCGATATTCTTGGTTCTTCTCCCCATTCTGACCTGTGAATATAGGAAGAAAAAGACAATGCAGGGGGTCTCTCACTTTGCAAGTAAAAGTGACTTTACACTATAAGCTATATTTCAGTTAGAGAAGTTCCACTTTTTTCTATACCTATCTGCTACATAATTGTTTTTTTTTCAGGACTATTTTATTGTTATAAATCAATGAAAACTTCAAAACAACAAAATCCTGATTAGGAATTACACTACCACTATTGAAATCCAAATGTAATTCTTCTTCACACAACTGTAGTTACCCAAGCAGGCACTAATTCAAAGCAAACAAGTTCTATAGCTGATGCAACAATTTACGCTTCAGTACCTGATAAATCTGAACTAGGAATCAACAAAGATCAAACTGCCTCACCAGTACATGTAGCCTTGGCCTGGGTCAAGGGCGAGTGACCGAGGACTTGCGATGTTCTGCCATATCAACACGCGTCTCGAACTTCCGTCCAATCTGGCAACTTCAATTCTGGAATGGAGAGGGTAGTAAATGTTTAAGAAATGATGAGAGAGAATAAATAATTTCAGATACAGGGTATGTACCTTCTGTCTTGAGTTACACCTTTCATCAGAATTACCCACGAGTCACATACAAACAAACACAACCCCTGATGCCTTACAAAATCTTACAACATACATCTACACCTACTCTTGACTAAATAACTTTGCATTTCGAGCCCTACCTGTGGTTGCCCATGTCAGCCCAATAGATGTTGCGAGCCAGCCAGTCGACAGCCATGCCCTCAGGGTACTCCAAGCCAAACTCTACAACAGGTTCCAGCTGGGATCCGTTCATGAAGGCACGAGAGATGGACTTGGCTCTGATGTCAGTCCAGTATAGTCTGTTGTCGATGCTGTCAAAATCTATGGCCCTGATGGAAAACAACATACATATATTTCTTTTTATTCTGATTCTCCTCTGAAACTAAATTACGCACAAAGTCCAACATAAAGATATATATATACACATATACACATCAGAAAAGAAGAAAAAGAAAAAGAAATGACAGACTCACATGGCCTCCTCAATACCAGTGACAGGAATGGCAACATTGTGGCTTGTCAGGAGAGAGATGCGTCTGATGTCTTCTTTTCGCGTGTAGAGCAAAAAGGCCTCTGGCACAACACAGACCTTTCCATCCTGAGTCAGTTCATATCCTATAAACAAAAAAATCTACATCAGTCTTGAATTTGAGTGAAAGACAAATGGTTATCAGAAAAAAAAAAATTGATATCATAATAAAGTATACTTTCCTATTGCGAAAAAAAAAAAACTCAAGAAGAGAACTAACTTTTCATACATCTATATCTATCTTTCTAAATAAATTTCTAAACAAGAATAAAAATTTCAAAGTTATAAGTACATTAACACAGACTCTAGTGACCTACCTATTGGGCATCCACAAGTGAAATTGTTGCTGGGTCTGTTGAGGCAGAGGTGTGAGCAACCCCCATTATCTATGGCACAGGGGTTAGATCCTCCTTTCTTGTTTACATTCACAGCTTTGAGACCCATGAGATCCGGCAACTGTTCGACTATGGCTTCTCTCGTCCCTGGGGAATGAATGGAAGTTCATGGTGACTGAGGTAATCAACAGTTAAGACTTTTATGTATAATGAAATTAGCACATCATATAAGAAACCAGTTAACCTGAAAAAGCAGAAAAACGTATCACAACCTCCTTATGATAATCAAAGGAGAATGAGAACTTTTTAATAAGTTCACTGCCACTGGATTAAAGAAAGACTGATCCTATGGATGCAATATCTCATTCCACAAATTAGAAACAATATAATCTGGTGAACAAGTTTCGTTGATGGAAACCCATTCCTTTCCACTCACCATTGATTGTGTTGACTCGTTCAATGCTCCGTCTCTGCCAGTCTGTCCAGTAGAGGTAGTCGTCCAAGAGGGAAAATCCAAAGACATGCGGAAGATGGTCACTCAATAAGACTTTTCTTTCTCTCCCATCAAACAGCGCCGTCTGAAGTAAAAATGGAAAATATATATATATATATATATATATATATATATTGTAATGATAAAAAGTAGGTAAGAATTTATTGAAATAGTATACATTAATAAAAAAATATACAACTGAAATATAAAGTTATACAAGAATATTCTATATCTACTGCTACTAATTCAGATTAGAAAAAAAAATGAGGCAAGAAAGAAAATAAAAGGAAAAATACAGTAGAACAAGTCGAAAATATGATGAAAAAGAAAGCAAGACTCACAGAAAAGAAGACAATGAAGGAGACAGCCTAAGCAGAGAACTCTCTCACCTCAATCTTATCAGTTTCAGCATCACACCAATAGATTCTCCTCCTCTGGAAGTCGATGGCCACCCCATTGGGCCAGCCGAGGTCTGTGCTGACGATGACCTGCCTCATGGAGCCGTCCAGAGCTGCCCTCTCGATCTTGGGCCTCTTCCCCCAGTCTGTCCAGAACATGAGGCCTCCATCTGGGTCAACCGCAATGGCCCGCGGCTCATCAAAGCGGTCAGCAATCAGGATCTAAGGGAAGATTTTTGTTTTCTAAGAGTGCATTTGCTCTGAGCTAATCGTTTTCTCTCTTTTTCCTAAAATGAACAATACGATTACAAATATTCATACAGGCTTCTGAATACTTCATAAACTTTGAATCGAGGCTTCTGGATGATATGAACACTGTAGATACCCCCAACTAAAATACAAACAAATGAATGTACTAAAGACTCTGGTTTCTGTTTACATCTCTATTCATAATGGCTATGAAAATAATTTGACATCCGACATACCTTCCTGGCAGTGCCGTTCAGTCTTGCTACCTCAATGCGATCTGGCCCGGTGTCTGTCCAGTAAAGATTGCGTGCCACCCAATCAACTGCAATGCCATCTGGGTTGAAGACTTCTGCTGACACAACTATCTGTTGTTCAGAACCATCCAGCTTGGCACGCTGGATGCACAGGGCCTGAGTGGAGAAGAAGTTGTTACCGTCTTTTTTTTTTTCTTTTTTTTCTTTATAATAAGAAAGGAGACGTTCAGTATCAAATGATGAAGATATAAAAACATGAAAATATCATTTATACATGATCACTTTCTTTTAAGATATTAATTAAGAAAACGGGCAAATAAACATATTTTAAAGAGATATCCAACTACATACACAAAAAATTTCAGACCAAGAAAAATACACTTGGCAAACAGACCTCATCGTCAGTCCAATAAACAAAGCCATCGATGGGGTCAAAGTCGACTGCAATGGCATGCTTGACCCCAGATACAGGCATGACAACGGCAGTGTGATCTGGGGTGTCTAACGAGATTCGCCGCAGGTCTGTTCGCCTGGCCAGAATCAGCATTTCCTCCGACCCTGAAACAGTTCATTAGTAAAATTACTACATGAAAATAAGGAGGAGCATGGAAAGAGGAAATAACAATGAAAAATATGAACTAATATTGGAATGATTGTATTCATCAATATGTATATGTATGTATTCGTATATATCTATATATTCAAATATATGTGTGTGTGTGTGTGTGTGTGTGTGTGTGTGTGTGTGTGTGTGTGTGTGTGTGTGTGTGTGTGTGTGTGTGTGTGTGTGTGTGTGTGTGTACACTTGTGTGTGTGTAAAATATATATCTCTTTTCTCTCAGTTAATTCCTTAACCCATTCACATCGGTTGACTTGCTATCACGGGGTTGTAAAAAATCCCCGAACCCGGTAGACGTCCTGAGACGTAGTGCATTTTCTGGCCGAGCCAGGGAGCCCAGTAGTGACGCGCTGAAATGTCAGCAATAGATCGCTAGATTGTTCTCAAATATAACATTTTACATAATTTCTTAGACTCTGTTACTTTAATTTAGGTGTCTGAGTGTCATAAAATGAGATATAACATTAAAAAAATGACGTCACAGAAAACTACATGATATTGATGAAATAATGGTAATTTCTGCTTCTTGATCGGTTGAATAAAGAGATCCAAGTTAAAAAACTATTGTAAAATCAGATGTGTTTGGCCAATAAATAAAATTAAGTAAAAAATTACTAATGCAATACTACTTCTAATTTGTTGATTACCCGTGATATCACGTTATGTAACGTTACTAGGTACATGTAAATACTCATATGTACGTGTATGATTTTTCATATTGTTCTTCTTTCCATTTCGGTAAAAATAAGAAAAAGTACAAAACATGTTTTTTGATGCCACACTAAGAGATTGCTTCCACTTTCCTTTGGTATTTTCAAATAGAAGTGAAGAATATAGGCAAAGCTCAATCAAATAAAACTAAATAGGCATTACTGTTACATGTTTTTCGACTAAAATAATTCCTCTGAACATGGCAATATTTCTACGTGACTTTACATTGTAGACGCATTCATGAAAAGAATAAGAATAAGAATAGGGTGGGTGGAAAACGCTCTGAGAGGATCAGTGCAGCCCCCCGCAGTGATAAAACACCCCGGCATGAAGAGTTGCAAGCTTGTTTTCTTCTCGGCATTAGTGGGAGTAGGCAAAAATACGGCCCAACGTGAATGGGTTAAAGAGGGTAGGATCATATCCATAATCCATTAACCCATTGCGTACGGGTGTCATGACATACATGACGTAGGAGCTTTGGCCTGACGACGGGCGTCATGACGTACACGACGTTCGGGGATTTTGGATCACTGTGCTATTTTATTTTGCTATGAAAAAGGAATGAGTGATGATGGCTACTGCAGTCCTAATTACTATAATTACCGTAATATCGTGCAAGCTTAACGTCCAAAACCTAGATGGCACCACTTTTTTCTAGCACCAGCAGGTGAGAGAGCCTTGAATGGCACCCATCCACGGTCTCTAGCATGCACTGTCTCTATAGAGCGATGGCACACACTAAGTTGATGAACCCTTGCTCTAAAGTACCGCCGATGAAGGATGTGCAGGCAGAACGAGAAGAGGAAGGTGACTCAATCCATACCCAGTGTCTAAAATGTGTTCCTGTGCCAATATGGATGTCTTTCACTATGGCACTCACAGTCACAAGCACAGGTTTCATTCCTCTTCCCTACCTCTTCTTGTTATCTTTATTGTAGGTGGTTATATGTTTCGTATTCGTTCATGACAGCACAAAAATACGAAAAAATAAAGTTGCCTTTTGTCCTCCCATAAAACAGCAATACTTCTATCACATTGAGTATAAAGAAAATAATGAGCTAATATGGATAACATACTACAATTTTAGTCAACTGCAGCACTGATAGAGCCTGTCATACGGCACATATAAGTCTCTAAACTCAATAAAACACACAAAAAAATAAAACACAAAAACCGCTCTAGTTTTACAATGAATGACTGAAAGAGATTTGGATGCTTCAAATTATATTGCTTCAAGTGGTCTCTCTCTAAAATAAAACCTATCCTGGAGGCTGGGCAAGCAAATTTATCTCCGTCTGCAATGGGTTAAGAGAGGGTTTACAAATAAAAATAAGCAAAGGAGCAAATAAAAACAATTCATGTAACAAACATGTATACAATAATAAAGCTGCTGAGCACTTTGGCAAAAATGCTTATTGGGTTATACAATTTAGTAATTTTCTAACCAAAAAAAAAAAAGGGGAAAAAAATCAGTAAGATGAAAGTAAGTCGAGGATTCCTAAAGTCCTTTTGAATATAATCCTGAAAAACATAAAATATTGAGTTCTCATTCACCAATATCATCATATTCACACACAAGAAAAAAACACTAAATACCATCAGCACAGGTATAGTTGTCAACCAGCTTAACTCCGGTGGGACAAGCGCAGGAGAACTTCTTTGGGGCAGGGGCAGCCAGGCACAGGTGGCTGCAACCTCCATTGTTATTCTGACAAGGGGTGTCCACCTGGGGCTGCCGTGCAGGGTCGTAGACGTGTATGTACATCGGAGAAAGGTTTGTGCCTAGCTGGTGGTGCTGGTCGCAGGTGCGCTGGAATGGAATGGAATGGGGGGAAGGGGGTTAGAGAGGTTGATGAAGAGGCATAACATGTGCACCATACATGATTTGGCACCATTATGTCTGTCGTTTGCAGGATCTTACATTCACTGAGTTTCAGGTTTGCTTAGTAATCCCCTTTTAGTATTAAGATATTCTTTCTTATGGGAGAATATTCATTTTGTTCACATTTTGAAGTGAAATTGTTGCAACTTGTTTGAAAAAGTTTAGCTAATAAGAAAATATTGGAAGGTATTTTTCTAGAGATGATACTTTTTAACATTATTATTTCATGTTCAACTGAGACGACACTGCTTTACACAGTCAGTATGTTTAAGGGTTAATATAACAATCATGATAACAAAGAGCACACACAAAAAATTATATAAAAGAAAGAACAAATAAGACACATCACAAGACACAACTCACATTTTTGGTAATACTGCAGTAATGGATGGACCGAGTCTCCCAGTCGGTCCAGTAGAGCGTGTGGTTGAAATAAGTCAGGGCAAATGGATGAGGTAATTTCTTCTTTACCACCTGAAACAGATAAAAGATTTTCCATTTGCTTCAATCCTTCTTTCCCGAGTCTGAGATCATCTCACGTTCTCAACATCTGAACTTCACAAGACTGACAAAATCAAGAAAACGGGAGAAATAAATGAAAAGAAATTAAAATCAAGAAGTGAATAATGAACAACTATAAAAGTGAACTACCTTAGTCCTCTTCTCCCCATGGAAATCGACGGAGGCAATGTACGAAAGCCGCGCGTCAGCCCAGTAAATGACTCTCTGGTCGTAGTCAACAGTCAAGCCATTGGGCCAGAAGATCTCGTCCTTCACAATGACCTTCCTTGTTGCGGAATCTCCGTCCATTCCCGCTCGTTCTATCTTAGGGTTCTCGCCCCAGTCTGTCCAGAACATCAGCCTGAATTCAGCGAGAGGGATATTAATAAGTCTTTCTGTTGTTTGGAATTCTGCTTGTGGGATATAGCTCTTATTGAATCTGTTTCTATTATGCAAACTATATGAAAAAAAAAACTTTCTACACTCATACAATTAATAACAATAATTATAAATTAATAAAAAGGGCATATTACCCTTCCGATGGCACAAGCGCGATGGCTCTCGGCTGGTCCAAGTCCTTCCAGAACAGCACTTGGCGGTACTTGTTGTAGAGCTCAGCCACCTCAATACGGTTGGTGTCGGAGTCTGTCCAGTACAGCTTCTCCCCCAGCCAGTCCACCGCCAAGCCATCGGGGGAGATGATGCCCCGTGTGATTACCGTCACCTGCAGAAAATAAACGTATAACTGCAGGCTCGTGTGAGGTTGGATTTCTAACCAATGGAGATCCAGATATTAAAAAAAAAATAAAAATAAAAAATATTAAAAACTTCAAACAAGACCTCTTTATTACTTGCTTTGACGAAAACACATCCTATGTAAAATACCTCTCTGTGGTCTTTGACGACCCCGCCCGTCTTATTGACCTGAACGCACTTGATGAGCTCATTGTCAATGTCTGTCCAGCAGACCAACTGGCCCTTGTGGTAGTAGTCCACAGAAGCTGCATCATTAACATCCTGTAACAGAGAGAGAGAGAGAAAATGTGTAGAAAAAATTATCTACAAGTAATGTTGTGTTTTCACAAGCATGGAGGAGGAAGACAGAGGGGGAGGAGGAGGAGGAGGGGGAAAGGGAGGGTAAGGAGGAGGAGGAGGAGGAGGAGGAGGGGAAGGAGGAGGAGGAGGAGGAGGGAGAGAAGGAGGGCAGATGATGCCTTTATTGTTCTCAACCGCAACGCCATCCTCTCATTATCTCTCGAAATTCGGATTTAGCACAAGAGATAAAACTTATTAACAAAAAGAGAGAGAGATAAACAAAAAAAAGTAAAAATCAATATTATGAGTACGTGACCTCACTTTTTTTTGACTGATGACGTGAGGGGGTCATTAGCCCGGCGAAGAAGGACACGACACGGGGGAGGAGGAGGGAAGGGGGAGGAGGAGGAGGGGGAGGAGGGGGGGAGGAGGAAGAGGAGGAGGAGGGAGGGGAGGAGGAGGAGGGGAGGAAGGGGAGGAGGAGGAAGGGGAGGAGGAGGAAGGGGAGGAGGAAGGGGAGGAGGAGGAAGGGGTGGAGGGGGTGGAAGGGGAGGAGGAGGAAGAGATGGAGGGGTGGAAGGGAAGAGGAGGAAGAGGTGGAGGGAGAGGAAGGGGAGGAGGAGGAAGAGATGGAGGGAGAGGAAGGGGAGGAGGAGGAAGAGGTGGAGGGGGAGGAAGGGAAGAGAATGAGGAAAAGGAGGAGGAAGAGATGGAGAAGGAGGAAGAGGGGGAGGATGAGGAAAAGGAGGAGGAAGAGATGGAGAAGGAGGAAGAGGGGGAGGATGAGGAAAAGGAGGAGGAAGAGATGGAGAAGGAGGAAGAGAGGGAGGATGAGGAAAAGGAGGAGGAAGAGATGGAGAAGGAGGAAGAGAGGGAGGATGAGGAAAAGGAGGAGGAAGAGATGGAGGAGGAGGGAAAGAAGTAGGATTTAGAAATGAATCCTTCACTCTATTCATGATGAGTCATGAAGAGAATGACTCATTCAAAGCTTCCTATCTTATGCAATAACATCACACTTCAATGAACATGCATATGATAAAATGAATTGAATCACAATGAGCATAATTATAATATGAATTACAGTGCACATAAATGTTTACACACACACACAGACAAAAAAAGAGAGTGATAGTGAAAAAGAGAGAAAGAGAGAGAGAGAGAGAGAGAGAGAGAGAGAGAGAGAGAGAGAGAGAGAGAGAGAGAGAGAGAGAGAGAGAGAGAGAGAGAGAGAGAGAGAGAGAGAGAGAGAGAGAGAGAGAGAGTGAGAGAGAGAGAGAGAGAGAGAGTGAGAGAGAGTGAGAGTGAGAGAGAGTGAGAGTGAGAGAGAGTGAGAGAGAGTGAGAGAGAGTGAGAGAGAGAGAGAGAGAGAGAGAGAGAGAGAGAGAGAGAGAGAGAGAGAGAGAGAGAGAGAGAGAGAGAGAGAGAGAGAGAGAGAGAGAGAGAGAGAGAGAGAGAGAGAGAGAGAGAGAGAGAGAGAGAGAGAGAGAGAGACCCAGCATAATTTTCTGGTTTTATAGATTCCAATATTAATTGTTTTTGATGTATTTTACAACTCGCCATTTTTTTCTTATAAATCACTCTTTATAAAATAAGACTCTATTCACCAGATCATGTATATCAAAAGAAACACTTTTCATCCTCAAATTTTTCATTTCAACGTCTGAACATTTCATAAACATAATGCAAAATGAAAAGATAATAACATCATAATTTTTTTCATGAAGCTGTAAGTCTATCAAGTGGAAGAGTTTGCCTACAGCGGCAATAGGAGAATGGCATGGATACAACTCTCAGCATGACTAATCAAAAGTGTTTTTTCTTCATATATTCTGCACTCCCTTACATAAGAAAATATAACACAGGTTGAGTAATAATGAGTTAGACAGGAAGGATATTTTCAACTCGTATGACCTCAATGAATCAGGGTTAAACCCTTCCGCAACAGGCCTTTTCAAAGGGTCGGGTCACCTTCATACTGCGTTATTCCTTTTGTTGAAAGTACAAACAATATATTCCTTCAGTTAGAATATAGATATCAAGTGATACCATCACTCAACAGAAAACAGAGAGAGGTAAGGCCAGGAACTATAGGAAACAAATAACATATAACACATAAAATTGTGCAATGTAAAAGTACTGTAAATATACTTTGCTTAGAATGTTAATTTCTGCTTTTAACTCTTTGACGACAGAGCAGATATTTGTCTAATTCTGGTCCTGCTTGCAATATAGCAAACGCATTCAATTTTCCACTCAGTGATTTCCTGAGGCCCGAGGCCACACTGAATCTCTCTCGATGATCTTCCTCCACTCCCACTGTCACTGTCACTCACTCACTCACTCTTACATACTACTATCTAATCCTAGAATAAATCCTATTATGCCAATCCACTGCAGTAATCAGTCACACAGACTCATTCACTCACATATGCACTCTCATAGATGCTCACTCACTCACTCTCTCACACTCTATAAACCTCTCTCTCACTCACTCACTCTCTTACTCTCTTACTCACTCACTCACTTACTCTCTTACTCACTCACTCTCTTACTCTTTTACTAACTAACTCACTGACTCACTGACTCACTCACTCACTCACTCACTCACAGATACCTCAACATTACAGTCATGCCAGGCATATGCTTTCAAGCTCCTAAGGATCATGGCAATCTCTCTCACAAGGTTTTAGCAAGCTACAGAGGATGGTATAATAGCATTAACCACTGGTATAATAGCATTAACCAATGATTTGAAATTTTCTGCGTATTGCAAGAGCTTACGTCGCGGTAGTCGTGAAGGGGGTAAAGCTTATGCAGGTTATATAACTCTAGAAGTTTGTATCAACTTTGGCTTTAGTTTGAGTCACTTCTGTTGAAAACATCTGGTCTGGCTGAGCCGATTTTACTAAAGCAGAGAAACCTATCTGCTCTGCAATTAGAGCTCAGAAAGACTCATGTTGTAGGGGTGTGCAAGGGTGCAAAGGGGTGCAAGGGGTGCGAAGGAGTGCGCAGGGGCGCGCAGGGGTGTGTAAGGGTATGTAGGGATGTGTAAGGGTACATAGGGGTATGCATGGGTGTGTAAGAGTGTGTAAGAGTGTGTAAGGGTGTGCAGGGGTGTAGGGATGTGTAGGGATGTGTAGGGGCATAAGGGTGTGTAGGGGCATAGGGGTCTGTAGGGGTGTAGGGGTGTGTAGGGGTATGTAAGGGTGTGTAGGGGTGCGCATGGGTGTGTAAGAGTGTGTAGGGGTGTGTAAGAGTGTGTAGGGGTGAGTAAAGAGTGTGTAGCGGTGTGTGAGGGAGTGTGAGGGAGTGTGAGGGAGTATGAGGGAGTATGAGGGTGTGTGAGGGTGTGTGAGGGTGTGTGAGGGTGTGTAAGGGTCTGTAGGCATGTGTAAGGGTGTGCACTGCATTTCTTTGTTCAAAATACAAGCTTGTGATTCCTTCAGTTGTGTAACTAACAACTGATACCAATTGGTAATTAGTATCACCTTGCTAGCATATCACACATATACTAATATATCATACCATAAGTCTAGAGAATAATAGAAAACACAACATCTTAAGAATCCAACCCCAGACTAAATATCTCATCAAGATGTGGCCAGTCTTTTAATGCCATTAAAATGCATTTACAGATCCATTCTCCTCCCTTCCTTTTAGTTTCCTTTAATGAATTTCCGTGTTTGAATCCATGTAATGGATGAAACTTCTTCTGCATGAGCTAATCAAGTCCTGAATCATGACCGTCACACATCTTTACCCCAACAAGAAAATTGAACACAGACTAGATCTGCAAATTCTCCACAATGTAATAAGTAACACTTTAATATACTGCTATGACTCAGGAGGTGAATTTGCAACTCTGTATACTCCTCACACTGAATCCGATGATATCTTCTTTTTTTTATTCAAGCAGCCTATTGGGTAAAAGCACACACACGCACAAATACCCCCCCTCCCCCCCACACTCACACACTCACATTCCCACTCACATGCACACATTCCCATTCACACTCACATGCACACATTCCCATTCACACTCTCAAACACACACTCTTTACATTATTACTCCTATCAGTGATGTCATTTTCCGCAACCAACTTTTTTCCAAATGCAACAAACACAAGCAGAAGCCTCAATCCAAACATTAATTCCCATTCAATCATCTATTCTCCTTTGTGACAAGGGGCTCTGCTTATGATTTCTTTACCACACCACAATCACTGCAGATGGCAAAAGAGGATTACAAACTAAGACTCGGCACATACCTTAAGAATAACTTGGCGGGACTGCCTCTCTCTACCCACATCTAGAATGCGGATATCCTTACGATTGGCAAACAGCAGCT
>BOPN01002268.1:167500-172500 GCA_017312705.2 Penaeus japonicus | reverse complement strand
TTTCTTGCATTATATATGCAATTTTTGTATGTTATATATATGCAGGTGTTTTAAAAGCATGGCAGTTTATTCCGATTTCCCTTCCTATATGAGGGGTAACCAATAAATTTTCACCTGTGAAGAATGTCTACTATTGTTTTTTTCAACTTTGATATACCACTGTGCAGTCTGTATTTAACATGTGGCAATGAATTATAAATTTTCTGGTGCTAAAATTCAACCTTTTGAGATGATGAAAAGCAAAAAACAAAATAGACCTTAGTAAAATTTGGAAAAAAAAAAGACATGCCAGAAGCCTTGAACTCTCAGGGTTTAAAATACAAAATTTTGTTGTTGCTTTTTTACTTTTTATATATCTATTTTCATCCAAAGCCATGATTTCCATGTGTTTCCTATGTATGTTGGCTGGATGAATAGGAAATTATTCTATGGAGGGTACAGCCCTAAAATATGTATATAAGCAAAATATCTAAAGAACACAAGCTAAGAATGCAAGGCTTAGTTAACCCTTCCAAGATGGGCCACATCTTAACCCAATCCTGACAGGCCCGGCGATAAGTGGAAACCCCCTACGCCAGGCCTATGCAATATTGCATTGGGAACGTCATGCATGTATGACGCCCCGGCATCGGACATTTAGCTGTGGCACACAGGTGTGACGCACCGTCACCATAGGGTTAAGATGCGTTGTATGATATGTGAATCTACATACATCAGCAAAGTGATTCTATTTGGCATTTGGAATGATGACATTGTCACACATTAAAGCTTGTATTCTGAAGAAAAAAAAAAAAGTATTGCAGAAGTGATCAAACTGAGAGAAAATGACCAGCACAGAAGGATTAATAAACATGATTCAATGAGAAGTTCATAAATACTGCAGTTGGTAATCATATGCCTACTATTCCTTTTCTCCTATAAATTTTCCAACATAAGCTATCTATCTTATAAGATCAAATCAATATCTGAAGTATATTGTAATTTTCTTCTATATAGCTGAACACTTTTTTTTAAGCTTCCATGCCAGATTTAAGGAAATCCTATACATTTCAACAAATATTAAACTTTAGTCAATAGCATTTCAGATACAAAATTAAGCTACACCAATGCTTAACTTCATAAGAGACATGACTGTTACTTGAATTTTTTACATATATTATATTTATCTCCCTTAGGAAGAAGCATTAATTTTTCATTACTGTTCTTGCAGACTTTTTGTTGTTGTTGCACAATTCTTCATTCTTAATTCTTCATTTTCCACAGCTTGACAGAACTAATATTTGTACGTCCTATTTCTATCAAAGATCAAAATCACATTACACCCTGTTGACAATGGGTGAAGTGATTTCATGTGGTGGCAGCACTTGTCGCCAGAAATATGCAATTATGTAAACCATATGTTTTGAGGGAGAGAAGTTGACATTCTTGAACTTCACTAGAGAAGAGCAAAATATTACGCTAATGTAATAACACATCAACTGGCGCGAAGGGGTTAAACTATACCAAGATATGCATCCAACATTCACAGAGTTATAGAATCCACCAAGAATAACGCAGATGCCAGAAACCACCGGAGAAAATCTGTCACTATGAATTCTTGTCGAAATCCCTATCAGTGTATTGTCAAATAAAGAACCAGGCCAAGATCTATCCTGCTAGATTATATGTCATGGATATTTGTTCATCTTCATCTCTGCATGGTGAGTACTGCACTCTTCGCCAAGATCTCAGGTGTGCAGAAAACAAAATAACAGTATTCTGCAGTGTGCAATGGCGAACAAGCATGCACTTGGATTGTGACTTTATTCTTTAAAATTTGAAGCAGATAAATCTTAAATTTAAGATTTGCTTTAAATGTCCGAACACTCTTCATGCAATCACTGTTTTATTTCTATTTGCACTTAATGCCATTGTTGTCTATAATCATCCTGATGTCCAATGAGCAAATGAAAAACATATTGGGTGTGCACTTTCCATGCATTTCATACTGGCCTTCATCCGAGTGCCAGACGGTATAGTGTAAAAAGCTAAGATACAGCATTGCCCACATTCAGATATGAACCTTTATAAAAACACATTTAACTAATGCACATGGGTGTCATGACGTACATGACATGGGCGTCATGATGTACATGACATTTGGGGATTTTGGATCACTGTGTTGTTTCACAGCACTATGAGTAATGAGTGAGTGATGATGACAGTTGTAGTTATAACTACTATAACTGCCATAATATTAAGCAAAATGGGTTTCACCTAACATCCAAAACCTAGATGGTACCATTTTCTTCTAGCACCAGCAGGAGGGAGAGCCTTAAATGCCTTAAATGGCACCTGTCAACAGTCCCAAGCAAGTTCTATCTTTATAGAGTGATGGCATACAGCAAGTTACCAACCTCTTGCTCTAAAGCACTGCCAATGAATGATGTGCAGGAAGAACGAGAGGGGGAAGGTGACTCAAAACCATGCCCAGTGTCTACAATGCCCCTGTGCCAGTAAGGATACCCTTTATTGTGGCACTCACAGTTATAAGCACATCTTTCCTTCCTCTTTCCTACCTCTTCATGTTATTTTCATTGTGGATGCATGTATGTTTCATATTCTTTCACAATAGTACACAAATACAAAAAAATGAATATACTTTTAGTCCTCCCATAAAACAACAATACTTCTATCACTCAGCATAAAGAAAATAATAAGATGATATGGACCCTGTTCTACAATATTAGTCAACTGCAGCATTGATCCTGTGATATGACACACATAAATCTCTAAAGACAATAAAACACACAAAAATTAAAATACAAAAATAGCTCTAGTTTTGCAATGAGTGACTAAAAGAAAGTGGGAAAAGTCAAGGAATGTTGTGTGAAGTTGGCTAGCTTTGAAATAAAACTCATCCTGGAGACTGGACAAGCAAATCTATCACACGTCCACAATGGGTTAACTCTTGAAACCAACCTAACAAGGGGTTCAAAATACAACGCTAAAAAAGTCCCATAAAATCCCTGTGCCCCAAATCGCCCCAAGATACCCCATCTTCCAAAAGGACACCTAAAGCAAACCCCAAAATGCCCTCAAAATAATCCAAAACACACCCTAAACAAACAAAAAAAGCTCCCTAAACCAACTCCAAATATCTCTAAAATACCACAGGATGTCCCTAAAAGACCCCAACACTTCCCTACAATACCCCAACATACCCCAACATGCCCCCTACATGCCCCAAAGTGTGTCCCGTTCCCATCCTCAGTCGTTTGTTTACATCTGCTGGACACAACCTCCTTACAAGGCAAACCCTCGGAGCCACTTGTATTCCCGGGATAAACAACCTTACACGATTAAAAAGGGCTTTATCTCCCTATATACCGGTTCTAGGATTGGTTCACTCGTTGTCTCAAGAGGAAAAGGTTTATTTAGAGAGGTGTAGACGACTTAAACCAGGAGAAATAGGTGGTATTTAGGCCTACCGAAAACCGAGAAACAGACAAACGTAAACACAGGGTTCGTACTACTCACCATAACTCTTAGCTATATATCCGATTATGAATAGTATTGTGATCAAATGTCTGTACATCATGTATATACATCATCACGTCCACTCGCCACTATCTCTCATTTTCCACAAACAACACATTAAAACGCCTTCGCAAGAACTCACTTTTATACGTGCGCTCTCAGGCCTCGGCCGCGCAACGCACTCCTCCCGAGGCCCCTCCGCCGCGCGACCTAGTGCGTGGGGACGTTTTTTTTTTTTTTTCTAAGTATGAGTTTTATCTGTTTTCCTTATCTTATTATACTTTTCCTTTTTTTTTTAAACCGCTATGCGCTTATTTCATGGATGTACCTCCGGGTGGTCATGTGTGTCGGAGATTTGAATTCTTCTCTTTCATATACACATTTCTATTATCTTAATTTCCGTTTCTAATACATACTTCCCTGCTGATATTCTTCTCTTATCTTTGATAGAAATGCATTCACTTCAAGACCGTTCCTGTCAGCTCTCTGTTGCAACGTAAGGCATTTTTCTCTTCTCAATTTGTATATTTCCATTTAATTTTCATAATGATTGATGTGATCATATCATTTAATGATCTTTAATTGATTTTCTTGTATTGTTTCAATAATCCCATGCTCAATATTTTTATTAAGATGTTTAACTGCTTCTTCTAAGAATATGTTTTTTAGTTCCTCATCAGCCAATTAATCCAGACCACAAGATTTAGAAGGAATTAAGACGAAAAAACAACACTGATATGCCTATACAGACATACATACATGCACACACCCGCTTATACATCACACACACACACACACACACACACACACACACACACACACACACACACACACACACACACACACAAACACACACACACACACACACACACACTTCGAGCCTTGTAAAAGACCGTAGCGTGTGTATCCTCAGCGAAAAAAGATCATTTTAACTCTCCATACATCAAACACATTCATAGCAACATTGTTACGTAAAGCTCATACATTCCATAGAAACATTCACATACTTACACAAAGACATTTACATATACATTCACAATACTATACAATAATTTGTGCTAGGCCGTAGACACAGCCATAAAACCATCCATGTAAACCATTTACTTTGAATCACACACACATGTTTTATCGTTATCCTTATCACTACTATCACCGGTACTACTAATGAAACTTCAGCTATTATTATTATGCACTACCATTATCATTATTTATCAACATCATAATAATAATCATTATTATAATTATTATTATCATCATTGTCATCACATCATCATCATTATCATTGTTATTATCTAGAAATGCACGTGATACAATTTCGGTGTCGTTAACACTTCCAATGGCCTTTTTATGGAACAATTTGATAAGATATATAAAGCATTTTATTCATGGTTTTATCAACAACAAAGCAACACTGAAACAGATTTTTAAAAGTGACACCGCTGTCCTGATGATAAAATTTTAATTTCAGGTTTGGCCGACCT
>BOPN01002268.1:142500-147500 GCA_017312705.2 Penaeus japonicus | reverse complement strand
CTCATCATCAGTAATAAAATGTACATGTTAAAAGTAATACATTAGTAAAAGTAAACATAATTAAGATTAATACAAATGCATCAAAAAGGTAAAACAAAGATTAATAAAGTAACATACATACTTACCATATTTTGGTTGGTTGTACACAGAGTAAAAAAGTGTCAAGAAGTAAAAGCACATTAACCTTGTCAAGAAAAAAGAAAATGGATATAGGGGTGACTGCATTATTTTGATATTTCAAGATTGGCCAATGAGCTATATTCATTTAGTTCAGGTTTCAATTTCCATATCCATATGCTTTCCAAAATACATATTTCTGAATCAGAGGTAGCGGAGTCAATGATGAAAAAATTGCAATTATTGATAGGGTGATCATGCACTTCACTATAATCTCTGATAGATGGAAACATTGGTTTACTCAATCTAGATTTTGACTGGAAAGAGATTCCTTTGTGCTGGTCTTCCCTAATGGAAAGGTTTTGGGTGGTCTTTCTAACATAGGCGGTATTACAGCTACCACATACATATTTACATACAGTGGATGAGTTTAGGGAGTCTCTAACCTTATCCTTGGTTAATGAATGATGTGCAGGCAGAAGGAGAAGAGGACGGTGACTCAAACCATGCCCAGTGTCTACAATGTGTGCCTCTGCCAATAGGGATGCTTTTTACTGTGGCACTCACAGTCATAAGCACAGGTTTCCCTCCTCTTCCCTACCTCTTCATGTTATCTTCATTGTGGATATTTATGTTTCGTATTCTTTCATAACAGTACACGAATACAAAAAAATTTAATTTACTTTTGTCCTTCCATAACACAACAATACTTTTATTACACTGAGCATAAAGAAAATAATGAGCTGATGTGGACCATGTACTACAATTTTAGTTAACTACAGCATTGATAGAGCCTGTGATATGACACATAAGTCTCTTAATTAAATAAAACACACAAAAATTAAAACACAAAAGAGGTTCTAGTTTTACAATGAGTGACTAAAAGAGAGTGGGAAAAGTCAAGGCATGTTGCGTGAAGCTACGTGAGGCAAGCAAATCTATCTCCTGTCCACAATAATCAACTTGTATGTTGCATCCCTTTTATCAAAATGAATAAATAGAATAACACATCCTTAACAAGAAGAAAGTGAAGTAAAATTTAGCAATAGATATATTGAAAGAAAATCACAGCTTTCTATTCAATACCTTTAACCCATTTATGATGGATAAAGTAATATCATGTTGTGGTGGTCCAGTGTTTTTTAACCAGCTGCTCGTAATCACTCAAGTCACGTGATACACGTTGTACCTGTTCGAGATGACCCTCCCCCTTTGTGAGAGTGGCTCATACTCATGGTTGCCTAGGTTTCCCTGTAATGCCCAAAATTCCCCTCGTGGGCACAGTCATCTTTGTTGGCCCTCTTCCAGGCATGCTTACCTGATTGGCCCTCAGTTGAAAAGAGGGATGTGACAGGGTGTTTGAGTGCACACACACAAAGCACACTCCTGCTTGTAACAAACAAAGACAAATAATATATTCATAACTGTATATAATAATTCACAAATCATGAATAGCTCTACATATTAGTGTTTGACCCAGCCCATACCTAGTGAGGTCAATAACAGGTAATTAGCCCAATACCACCGGCCACAGACGGCGATTATGTAATATGATAGCACCGGGTGCCGGCATATGCCGTCAATGATATAACTGATTTAGGCCTATGCGTTCGAGAGCCCCGGCATTGAAGCCATAAAAGACGAAACAGACCCGGCGGGAATGGGTTTAATGAACTGGTTCACTACAATGTCATAGGAATATATGATACCCTTTCACATCATATACACATGTATACACACTGTACATCATTATGTTTGTATATACACATTGCAGTTGCATTTGTATTTGAATATATTTCTTGACTTTATCTCACGCACACACACACGCACAAACACACACATACACACACACACACACACACACACACACACACACACACACACACACAAAAAAAAAAAAAAAAAAAAAAATGGAATAAGGTAGGTAAAACTTTCTGTAAAAAGAAGCTACTGGAGCTTGCAATATTGCAGGCTGGAGTGAAATGAGGAAAATACATGCTCTGTCAGGAGTGGAATAGAATTGAAATAGAAAACCAAATTCCTCTAGAGATGTGGGATTTGAACTCGGGTCTGCAAAATATCCAGCCAAACAATTTTTTTTTTCTTTTTTTTCTGATTTTGTTTTATTCCTTACTCTTTCCTTTCTTCAAAACAGAGTTGGAGGGCCAGTGAAACAGTTGGCTTGGGACCCTAGAAGCGAACGCCTTGCCGTAGTGTTCCGTGATACCGAGTGTGTTGCTCTGTTCCACACCCACACTCACCCCTCACTACATCTGGCACCTGGGTAAGGAATTTTTGTCTTTTTCTTATAGTTTGGCTTCACTTTATTATGATTTATCATGATTTTATGGTTCAGTCTGTTCAAAATTATTAAATAGAACATTCCATTAGAGAAAAGAGTAAAAAACAAAAGAAAAAAAAAATTACTCCTTTCCGAGTCATATATCCAAGAATATGAGAAGTGTTTACAAAATTTAAATACTTAATGGATTGGTATTATCAGAAATCTTGACCTGCAGTTGCATAGCTAATGCTTCCCATTTATTCCAGGGGATTTATAAGAGGAGAGCCCGGTCACATTCCAGTCAGTGTCAGTTTCCAGCATAATTTAAATACTGGAGCTGTCCTTTCTGTGGTAAGAAAAATTGCTGTTACTAAATGATTGCTCTCACTTCGAGAGTTAGTTAATGGTATTGTAACTTTGTGTCATGACTAGTCTGTTGAGTTCTAACTTGATAAGTTTTTGACTTTCACTCTAAGTAAAAATGATATTGAACTGGCCATCAAGAATATTCTTTAACAAGTGAGATGTATTCAGTATTTTTTAAGTTTTCTTTTGATTCCTTTGCTTTTGTTCTTGATCTTTTTTCCATTTTTTTATGCTCCTTCCTTTCCTCCTCTCTCTCCTATTCATAATTATCATCATCACTCTTATTGTCATTTTCATCTTCATTATTTCAACATGGTGATCCTCATTAACGTCATTATTTTAATCTCCGTTTCCTATAATTTTCAACCAGGTCTGGAGCAGCGGACAGGTCCAGCACATCCCAATGCGCTACGCCTCCCGCGAGCCCCTCAACACAACAATAAACGCCAGCAATCTCAACTCCTCCGTGAGAGCCTCGGTCCTCAACTCTAGTCTAGCCATGAATAATTCAGTGACCTTCGTTGGGTCCCCCATAACATCTCCTCTGACGGGTCGCTTGTTTTCATCGCCGGATAAAGACTTTTGAGAAGGTGATTGGAAAAGATTCTTTTCTTTCAGTCTAAAAAAAAAAATAGTTTTTTGTTGTCTGTACTCTGAGGAATGTTTATTTCGACAAGAGGGGCTCAGTGATATTTTTCTTCTTTGTATAAGATATTTTTAAGGGTAGTTGTATTAATTATATAACGCTTATAGAAATAAAGGTGATAAGCTTCTTACGGAAATGTTTATGCCATATCAATAAATTTCACAATAAGTTTCTAATAAACATATATACTCTAGATTTCTTTCAATGTCCCTAATATATCTATTTTTTAAACTGATATTATCATATGAACAAATATATAAAAGTGTTCAGGGTTACAAACAAATTTCAGAAAGAAGCAAATTTTTTATTGTCTAACAATTGTAACAAATGTTTACATTTACACCTGTGAGACGTAATCATGTCATCAGAATTACATAAGAAACTCCCACGTAGAAAGAGCTGCCTATAATATCATCCTCATTACCCAAATTATTACTATCATGTCATCATCATCAGTGGTATCCCAAGAGAAGAAAGAGTGTTGATTGGGGCAGACTTCAATGGGCATGTAGCTTGAGGAAATTGGGGGCGATGAGAGGACATATAGGGCCTTAGGAACAGAAGAAGGGTAGAGGATAATTAATTTTGCTAAAAGAATGGATTGGGCTGTGCTAAACACATTCTTTATCAAGAAGGTGGAGCACAGGATGATATACTATAGTGGAGGAAGGTGCACGCAGGTGGATTATATCATGTGTAATCTGACAGTAAAGTGTAAAGTAGTGATGGGACCGTGTGGCAAGTCAACATAGAATAGTGGTTTGTAGGATGACTCTATGTGTGAAGAAAAGGCAGAAAGAGAGCTCAGAACAAAAGACTAAATAGTGGAAGCTGAAGAATGAAGACTGCAGAGTGAATTTTAGAGGAAGTAATGCAATCGGTACAATCACTGAGAGACAATGAGGAATTACCATATGACTGGGAAACAAGTGCAAGAATTGTCAGGGAGGCTGGAAGGAAGGTGCAAGGAGTCTCATCTGGTATGATGAAAAATAATAAGGACACTTGGTGGTGGAATGAAGAGGTACAAGACTGTATTAAGAGGAAAAGGTTGGCAAAGAAAAAGTGGTATAGACAGAGACATAGAAAGCAGATGTGAATTTAGAGAGAGGAGGAAAGAAGTTAAAAGGGAAGTGGCAAAGGCAAAGGTTGGAGTACATGACAAATTGTATATGTTGGATACAAAAGAGGGTGAGAAAGATTTATACCAACAGGCCAGACAGAGGGACTGAGTAGCGAAGGATATACAGCAGGCACAGGCCATAAGGGATGCCAATGGCAATGTGCTGTCTGAGGAGGTGAGTGTGCTAAGATGGAAAGAATAATTTAGAGAGCTGATGAATGTGGAGAGTGCAAGAAAGGAAATAATGGACGAAGCCCCAAGGGTGTATGGGGAAGTCGTGCAGTAAGTGGAGCTGAAGTAAGGAATGCTATGAAGAGGATGAAAAATGGAAAGGCAGTGGGTCCAGATGATATTCCAGTAGAGCTGTAGAGATGCTGAGGGGATATAGCAGTGATCTTCCTAACATGGCTGTTTAATTGAAGGAGAGAATCCCTGAAGAGTGGAGAAGCAGTATTCTGGTGCCC
>BOPN01002268.1:130000-135000 GCA_017312705.2 Penaeus japonicus | reverse complement strand
GCGTGGATGGTGGAAGAATGGGAACGCAGAAATGAAAGACATGAGATAAAAAAAAGAAAAATTGATATATACAAAATGACAAAATCACAATAAAACGAGATAAAACGATCATAAAAAGTGAATAAACAGACAGAAAGAAATAAGACCGCAAAGAATAAGGGAAAATACGAATAAAAATTCTAATGATAGTAATGATTACTAATGATAATAAGAGAATAGCAATAATGATGAAATTATAATAATGATAATGATAGTAATAAAGATGATAACAATACTAATCATGATAAAAAGAAACAAGTTTCTATTCTTAATAAATGTTTTCATTCAAGAAAGCATTGCCTTAGTTTATGAAATTCTGTGATTAAAAACAAACAAACAAAAGGTGTTTTTATTGCTGTCAGGAGAGGAAAGGAGGCCATTTTTGTTTTGCTTGGAATAAATATGATATTAAACAGCTGGCGTAGTAGCACTGGCTGACGTATGGGTATAGAAGTGGGCGTAGAAGTAGGCGTAGTTGTATTAACATTTAGGTTTCAGCATTACTCTAAAGAGATAATTAGAAACGAGTGTCTCTGAAAAAAAAATCGTAGCAGTGGGCGTAATAGTCTTCAAGAGCCTAGCGATTGGACTGTGCAATATGCATGTTCTAGGTTAGGAATACGCGATAACGTTGTAATGGCTATAAGTATGTGCTTTATAATAATACTCTATTGGAGTTGTGGTAGTAATATCGGTGCTTTGACGTGGTACTATGAGGTAGCAATAGTGGTAGTGGTGGAGGTAATTGAAGTAGTAGTAATACTAACAGTGTATAATATCAGTGCATGATATCAGTACGTAGAAATCGCAATAGCAGTATTGGTGTTGGGAGCGGCAGCAGCAACAATAAAAAGTATTTAGAGCAGAAACAACAACAGTAGCAACAGTACTAACAACAACAGTATGAGTAGCATGACAGGATCAGACAGCTGGCTAACATGACGAAGGAGGAAAAGCATTACAAATAATAATAATGCTGTCAGAAGGTTTCATAGCCAGGATTTTACAACCAAGTTATGACTCAGAGTTATTTCCCGGAGAAAGACATCTGCCCTAAATGTCAGGACATCACGGAATGATGTCTTTAAGGCTCATATTTTGTAGCTATTACTACAAAAAAAAGAGAAACTAAAAATAAAAAAAAGAGAGTAACGCGGATATGATACTGACTAAAAAATATCTACGAACTAAAACTGGCTCCCATGAATCTAAAAAAAAAAAAAAATGTCGGACGCAAAAAAAGTAGCTCACGCGATAAAAACCTCTCTAGACATGCAGCCTCTTCAATATTCTTTCGTGGCATAAAACGGTGATTGACTTCTTAATCAGAGCTGCTCCGGACATTGGACAGATGTTCTGCCAGCTCATGGATGTTCATGGGAGATATAGTCATCCCTCCCCCCTCGAGATCTCCCAAAAGGCCGTTCATGAAGCAGCTTAATTCGGAGAAAGATACCAGTGGAAAACCCATGACTAACGTTACTTTTTATTTCATTTTTTTCCATCCCTGTGCCATTCCAGACCAGTATTCAACCGCGTATTTTTTTCAAGATGTTGACCATAAAATGACTTAACAAATCGCACCATATGTAGGCGTACACGTTACAATGTAATAAGATCTAAAAGACTCGAAGAAATCTGTCGCAACGCCACAACCTAATCTGACTGACGAACAGGAAAAAAAACACGCTAAGAGAAAATTAACACATATTGCGATAACAACACATCTCATGAATTATATCCATTTTCGCGAGGGGGGGTGTGGGTGGGGGTGGGGAGATATTGGACTTTGACCTTGTAAACTATTGTGTGGATATATAAACTTCCTAAGCTAAGGCTCCTCGACTACAGCTGCTTCTGTGAAAAGGCGCGGGAGTCTGAGAACCTCAAAGCACTCCTGCTAACACGGTAAGCTTTACTTATGATAATCAGACGAGGCAGATTTAATGAGCTTAAGATATAAGCTGAGTGGGTGGGACTCTCCTTCATAAATCTCACTGCGCTGAACTGAATTATTTAGAATTTAATTAGCATCTTAGAAAAAAAAAAATTCCCGCCTTCGATTTCTAAAAATAAAAGTCTTTAATGAAAATATTAACAAGATTCGATTTTAAGCAAGACTTTCTTCTGTTTTATGATTTGATTCATGCATCGATGATTTGAATCTCTTAAAAATTATGGGATCTTAATCGCTAAAAATGGTGTGTCTGTGTGTGTTGTGTGTACTATATATATATATATATATATATATATATATATATATATATACATATATATATATATATATATATATGCATATATGTACATATATAAATACATATGAGTGTATATGCATATATATATATATATATATATATATATATATATATATATATGTAATTATGTATATAGATAGATACATGGACATATAGATATATAGGTATAGATATAGATACACACACAAGCACACGCACGCACACACACACACACACACACACACACACATACACACACACACACATATATATATATATATATATATATATATATATATATATATATATATATATATAAACACACACACACACACATATATATATATATATATAACACACACACACACACACACACACACACACACACACATATATATATATATATATATATATATATATATATATATATATATATATATATATATATATAACACCCACCCACAAACAGCATCAAGAGCGAGGAAGCCGACGGCCCAGAGCCACGGGCGGGAATCATTCTTCCCAAACAGGATCTCACTGACGCGACGCCCTTTGCTCCGGGTCGGTCGGTCGGTCGGAGGAAGCATCGGCTGTCCCGTGGCCATGACGGGGTAGGGTGTCATGACCTTTGTATCTTCTCAAAATATGGTTCTATTTTTTTATTCTAATATAATATATAAAATATGGTTCTATTCTTTTTTATAACTGAGAGATATTCAAGGGGGAGGGTGGGGGTGGGGAGCAGGGGGGTCACGATAAGACTTTTGGAATATTTTTTTTTTATCTATTTATTCATTTTTTTTTTAGTACAAACCTGTTCGATAGACTCACGACATTCATATTCTTTTTTCTTTATTTTTTTCCATCCCTGTGTCATTCCAGACCACTATTCAACCGCGTATTTTTTCAAAGATGTTGACCATAAAATAACTTAACAAATCGCTCCATATGTAGGCCTACGCGTTACAATGTAATGAGATCTAAAAAGACTTGAAGAAATCTGTCGCAACGCCACAATCTAATCAACCATTAATTAAGGAGTTAAAAACCTGACCAACCAAAACAACCAAAACACGAAACGAGGCATTATGAGGATTATGGTTAGTTGGCCATAGGTCTTTTTCAACATAGAATCCTCTGACATCTCGCCATCGAAAGCTAATGAATATTAAAAATTCCCTAAACAGAAAACAGTAATAAAAGAATAAGTAGGATATATCCGAAAAAAAACAAAGACTATGGAACTCTCCCACCTGTAAATCTCATCAATTGCAAAAGGAATGGATATCAAAGTTCGCCGACACCTTTAGAGAAATATCAACAAGAGGTACATAGTTTCATGAATAAGCTGTAGCCTGTCGTTCTCTCTTCCTGATTATCCTTTCTTGTGGATTTTGGTCGTCGAAAAAGACACTTGGATTATGAACTACCGGTCAAATAAGAGCGCAATGTTTGGTAACGACTAGTATCTTGTAATAACTACGACCTGAAATATTTAATGACGCCATGTTGACACAGATATAAAGGATCGTTGTAAGCTACTTTTCATCAAAAAGAAAAGGAAAAGAAACAGTAGCAGTAGCTGCCATGGCAACAGTAACAGTAAATATATCTATTGAAATGTGATAGTTTGGGAATCGAATACCCAATTCACTCATGCGATTCTGTTACAGTTGTCAAGAAAGTCTAGAATAGGTATTTTTATCTGGCGAGCGATTTATAAAGTACAGTAACAAAGCCCGGGAGGTGAGAAAGTAAGTTTTATTTACATTAACATAATAGTCATAATTCTTATCATGTTATCATGAAAGCAACGAGTATCTATTCATCATAATATTATCTTAAACACACACACACGCACAAACACACACACACACATGTATACATGTATACATATACATATATACAAACATATATACTTTGTTCACTTTTTCCTCTTTCGAGATTCAGTAACCTTCAATAGCTAAAATCATGAAACGAAAAGCACATTACTATAAACTTCAAAACACCAGAATATGTTTCTAAAAGTAATCCCAAAGACTAGCAAGGGTGAAAAGGAAAAAACAAACAACGGAAAATTCATTTCATTTTTCCCCACCGGTCCGGTTTCTTCGGGAATGGAATGGCCGGTTTTCAAGACCAGCCGGTTGAGGTTTTTGTGTCCCGTATGGCGTAGGTATTTAGCTTATGTGGGAAGGATTCACTCGGCGATGCGTAATATATAGTGTTTATATTGTATGTGTTAATACTTGTGTGGTCTATAGATATGTGGTTGAATTTTATAGCAATGTGGTTGGGTAGGCCTGTGATTTATCGGTGTTCAAGTGCACATGTTTATCTGTTTTTATCATGAATGCGTAATTCAAACTTCATAATTTTGGCATGGATACTTTAAAGTTCTTGTAAAGCGGGTGAAACTATGCTAGAATTAGGTTGCCATTTTAGCTATATTCTAGCTCTATCTAGCGCTTTTGAGATGATCCAGCAGAGAGATTTGCATCTAGCGACTGGTGGGTCGTAGTTAGCATATAATGGCATGATTTTGTCTCTTCGTATGAATTTAAGTTCAAATACGGATGGAATTTAACACAAAGACCCAATGGCAAATCGTAATAAAAACAGACAGGACGCCAGAGAGTATTGTAGTGCAAGTTGTACCATTGCTTACTGAGCGCATGTTTAAGCAATAACAGAACTCATGCACCAAGACAGGAAACTGATTGAGGA
>BOPN01002268.1:110000-115000 GCA_017312705.2 Penaeus japonicus | reverse complement strand
CTCCCCCCTGCCTTCCTCGGCCCATGTCACTGCCGTCAAAGCTGCTTCGTCAGGTGTGTCGGGCATTTTATTACCCTACAAACTCATCCACTAATTGTGCCAATGCTTAAAGGAACCTTAATGCCAGCGGAACGTGTGTGATATCATATCTAACGTGTTTTTAAATTTGCGCAGGAGTGCTAGTTGGTATGGATGCCATGGCGATGGCCAAGATCAGCTTGGCCCTCGGAGCCGGCAGAAACAAGGTCGGCGACCCCATTAACTACAGCGTGGGGATTATGCTCGTCAAGGTAGGTGTTCTGTCGCTAATCCCCTGTGCCTCCTCTGCTCTCTCTCGTTCTACGCTCACGGCTCGAACTCATCACACTCACGCACTTGCAGGTGGTCGGCGAGAGCGTGTCGGCAGGGGAGCCGTGGGCAGAGCTTCACCACGATTCCCCGCTGCCGCCCTCCCTCCTGGAGAGGATGCAGGGGGCGGTCACCATCAAAGCGTCGGCGAGTCCTCACAAGCCTTCCCGCGTTGCCGCCCGCGTGGTGTAGGATCGCTGCTTAAAATCCCTGGTTGCCAAAGGGCCAAGACCAGCCTCACAGTGCACTTCTTGGGAACGCGACTTGAGATCGAAAGTTCACGCGAGAAACTAAACAAAGAGTTTTGTGAGCAATTTATACTTTATATTTTTCCTCTCCTGCTCATTTGTGAAACTGGAGGCTTGGCTCTTTTCCGGGTTCATCGTTAATGAGGTGCATCACAGAACCCAGACACACACTGGGGAATGCGATTTCTGTTTCCACTTGGCACAATTTTCACGTATATCACGTATGTATAATAATTATATAATTATATTCGGTGCATATTATTATTCTAACCATCAGTAACTGAACCAAGTCTTTGCAGGATCCACCATGATTTGTTGGTTTTATGATTGATTTTTTTTCTTTTTTGTTACAAGGACAAATAATTTTGGTTCGTAATTTAGTCGCCTTCAATCATGTAGTTTGGTTGTTCTGTCATTGACTGTCAGTCACTGTGATTCTATGTATGATTCATCTTATTAATTTATAGCATTTCTTCTTCAAAATGGTTCTCGACTTTTAAAACTTTCCCAAATTAGTCATTTATTTATATTGAGTAACAAGATCGTATCTAAAATTACACATATAGTGCATCACAGCCATATGGTTGTTACCCAAATTGATTCCAGGGAACGCGTTATTTGTGAAGGTCTACCCAGAAAGTATCATTCCAACCCTGAAAGGGAACACGTCACTCTTCGTGATGTAATTTGCAATTATGCAACTGACCGACATCCTGTCCACATTCCAGACGATGTAGATTTAACAAGTGTAGCAGTGGGAAAGCAATAGGGCTCTTTTATGATAATGCAATGCACATGATATCTCTCCACCCTCATCAACATAATGATAATTGCAGTACAATGCTAAGTTACCTTAATATAAAACAGTGACCCTTTTATGTTATTGTTGAAAGACTATTGTATTTTCACTATTTTCTTTAAATTTCCAACCAGTGCAAATGCAATAGTTTTCTTCGTGCAAATGCAATAGTTTTCTTCGTCATGGTGAGTTTTAAACATTCTGTGATCATGATCGTACTACCATTCCAAGAAAATGTTTCATAAATTATCACTTATATCTATACATCACTACTAATTAAACTGTACATTAAGCTTTCATGGAACTGTGTTGAGAGAAAATTACTTTGTATTAGTGAATCATATTTTTTGGTGTGAGAAAGTTTGGGCATTTGACTTTGTGTTACTTTTTCTACTTCATCACTGCCTTTGGTGACCGAAGATGCACCGAAATTAAATATAAAATTTAAATGTTGAAGATACTTATTGTACATATTCATTCATATACCTTTTTTTCTCACTGTATACCCTGTCACATAATGGGAAATTAATTAGGAAAATCCTCTTTAATAATGTTTTTAATGAAGTTTTAAAAGTTGGTGAATCATGTGGTATCACATGTTGTTTCAAGGGAACAATAAAATTATATAATAAAAATTACAGCACAAGTAAAAATATAGTACAGGAAAAACACCAACTGATTTCTTAGAAAATGATTAAGGATACAATTTTTCATACCAAATGAAATAACTTTTCACAAATGCCACGGATGTTACCAATAGCAAAAGGTACAATAAATCACCTAGAAGGTAAAAACTCGTAGGTGCAACTGACCCTGTAGAAACAATAAAAAATACACCACTTCATTTTCTGGAATGTATATAATACATTTACCTTGTCAAAATCAAGTTTAATGTTATGGAAATCTTCAAAGAGGAAGGGATAGACATTGGTCAAGTCTTAGAGGACAAAGATGAAAATATCCAAATGAATGTTTTACCAAAATCAGGAAGACAAAATAACTGAACAGAGAACACATAATAAAGTTGACCTGGTGACTCTCTGCAGGTTGAAAATAAAAGACCACTCTCAGTAAAATTTTGCACCACTTTATTTGATCATTTCTAAATATCATACAATATATTTATACAGCACATTAATGAGTGGACTTCCATGAAACTTGTAAGATCTCTTCAATTGGCAAACAACTGCATGGCTGACCGCAGGTGGACCATCGTGGAGGCAGGGGAGTGCTGAGTCCCATGTCCCCAATGCAACTCAGGTGCAAACAAAAGAGCCAATAACCAATGCAAACTTACAAATATTACTGGAAGGAATTTTAGTAGCTTACATTTCAAGCATTAAAAAATTGAATATAAAATATAATACAATATTCTAGAGTAACATATAAATATTACATACAGGCAATCTAGAAAAGCAAATCCTACATAGGTTATAGAAGTGCCTAAAACCTGGACAAGCTCAGCACCACCTTGGCTCAACATCATGGTTGCAGAGCAAGAAGTAGAAAAAGAAGAAAACAAAGAAAAGAAAAAGAAAGAAAGAAAAAAAAGATAAAAAAAAACAAAACAAAAAAAACATAAAACAAAATAATCAGCTCCTATAGATGGAAGGAGGGTTCCGAACAGGTAGTCACATGGAAGTATTAACTCCCTCTCTCCTGCTTTTCAAAGCTTAAAAAGCATAGTAATTATCTTAGTAAGAATGGAAACATGAAATGCAAGTGAGGCGCTCCTGGCATGATAATGACGGCTGTTACCTAACTGGTAGTTAGCATAAGCAATGGAGTATTCAACAAACCAGTGGGGGACAGATACATGGATTACTGGTAAAGATTGAAGCAGGATAAAGGTAATTCACCTATAAATGTCAGTTGACAGAGATGATGCTACATGATAATATTACGTTTATCACTACAATCAACAAGGCCATACACGTTTTACTGGTAAACGTCTCTTCATTTGATGTACGTCTTTCTTATTCACCAGTTTTAGTGTTATTCGAGAATTTTTGATGTGTGAAAATTCCCCTTCGTGCCTCAAAGTTCTGATATAAAGAAAGTTCTTAAAAATTCTTATCAATGATATTACTCAGCAACCAATTGTGACGATCTGATAGCATTCTGTCCTCCCTCTAATGCAATCTTGCTTCTCATATCTATCAAGAAGGAACAACAAAGAATTTATCCTCCTTTGCACTCACCTTTCCTTCACTTCTGAATGATTAGATGGCACCTAACTGCCAGATATTTGCATTCCATTCTTGAAGATAAAGCAGATGATTTTTACCTCTAAAACTGATATACATGGCTTTTGTTCACTTTATATATTCATTGAATTTCTGTTAATAATACTAATAATAATAATAATAATAAAAAATATATAACACTGAAAAAAAAAAGAATAAAAAAAAAAAATCCCTTCCTTCGATAGTCTGGATCAACATTACGTTGGTTAAAAATAAAACAGAACTTCTGCAGTAATCCATCACACTTTCTCTACATGTGAATAAATCTCTAGAAACTTACATACTGCACATGAGACAATGTGCAGTAGCACCAAATTCCATCACAATAATAATCTTGGTCTTTGCTTCAGTCCTTTACATTTGCTATACACATGCAGGCTAACTAAAGGGAAGCCTCCTGCTTTGAAGTGAACCATTTAATTAAACCACCTTGTGAGGAAAGTCTGGGTGGAGGTGATGAAGGTCTTCCTGACCGCAGTCACTGGTCACTTGGCATAAGCACGCTGCCGGCATTTCACACCATGTGCATGTATAACCTTCAGTGTTTAGCTGGAAGACCATTCAGCATTTGCTTAGCCTTCCTGTGAATCACTGTGGCTAGCCTTGAATTCCTCAAACTCTAGAGCAGTTCCCATCACAGGAGCCACCACTATTTCATCGCTGTACAACTCTCACTGTACATATATAATACAACATATACACTGTTTATCCCTTGTTCAATCTACAACCACTGAACAGAGAGGAGTGTTTCAACATGATTGATCAATTCACCTAAAAGATACATTTGTTCTCATACGTCATGGAACAGTAATATAATAAAAAAAAAGGATCACTATAGTAAACAATACATCTAGTCATATCTAAAAAGAACAGAATGGATGACTGAGGTACAAAATCAAATTATTTCTGATGCAAACAAACATTAGAAATTTCCATTTTCATCCCTTCTATTTGATGACTAGTTTGAAACTCGTCAACTAGCACTGGAAACACTGCTGCCCCTTGTCAGCTGTAAATCACTTGTTGAGTTCTTGAAATGGACAATAGTGAAACCATGTCGTTCAATAGACGAGACGCAAAATATTCTACGGTTAACTTCTGCTGGACTGTCAGGACTATGTTGCTTCCACTGCCGTTGCTGAGCTCATCTCCATATGTGGGAGTACAAAATTAGAGGATCACAGATGCAGGTTCCTGTCCCTGAGAGGGAGCTTGGAATGTTGGCCACACCTACTGCTGTTGCCACTGTACCCATGAGGCACTTGTGGCAGGTGGCTGTTGTGAGGGTTGTTGCTGTAAGGGCATGTTACTGCCGCTACTGCTGGTACTACTAGTACTAGGGGGAGTTCCAGAAACATC
>BOPN01002268.1:102500-105000 GCA_017312705.2 Penaeus japonicus | reverse complement strand
ACAGGTGATGGTGTTTTATGAAATGTTTTCTGTGGTTATCCATCATAGACATTTAACAAGAGTAGGTTGAAGAAGACAGACAGGACAGGGTGTGGGGGATGCAGGAACCCACACAGACAGCGACAGGACCCCAGAGCATCCCAAACTTTACCAGGTGCAGGGAACTTACGGTCCACGAGTGTGAGTGGCCCATGTCAAGCTGGGCTGAGGACGGGGGCCACGCTCGGCTACTGGGAGATTGGGGATAGCTAAGGGTCATGCAGGTCGGTGGGTATTGGTAGGGCTGGGAAGGATAGTGTGGTGGTGACTGCACAGGGCAGGGGGGGGATTGTGGGGAATGTTGAGGACTCGGGCAAAAGTAGTGCTGTGAATGAGCAGGTTGGCCTTGAGACCTTGGCGAATGACAATGCATAGGACTCCTAGGTGACAGAGGGTAATGGGAAGTATGCGGAGGTGAATGAGACAGTTGGCTAGCGAATCTGGGTGAACGCTGAGAAGGGTAAGGAACCTCATATGCAAATTGGGGATTGTAAGCCTCTGGTGATGTCATAGTGGGGGACTCTCGAAGAGGTTCATAGAGGGAATCGTCTTCTGCAAAGCCTTCTTCACTGCTAGAGCTTGATGTTGGGTAGTAGTTCTTTGAGTGTGTCCTTGAACGAGGTCTAATCCTGTACCAGGGTCGGTGCTCTTCCAACTGGAAGTGCTGTGTCACACCTGTTCCACCCTGAATGGTGTAGTATACATCATCCTGGAATGCGGGAGTATGCAGTGTTTCAGGATGCTGAGATCTACTGATGCGTGGAGTTGGTGAGGAATGGGATGATGTATGAACTGTATGATATACAGATTCTTCATGTACACCATGGTGATGGCTCCTCTTTGTTAGTCTCCTCACAGCTGGACTTTGTTTTAAGGATTGAGCATGTGAATGCATCCCAAACTGTCCATCCTCTGTAAAACTGACACTGCTCACTGTTCTTAGTGGATGAAGGTGAGGGGTTGAAGTACGTGCCTCACTAAGCTCCCACGAAGAATGAGACAGTCCTGAATCTCGTGCTGCTCTTAAGCCCACATGTTGCATGTTATTTACACTCTTGGTGCGAGACAATGGGCTGTATACACTTAGTGACTGTCTTTCCCCAGAACGATTTAGTGATTCTCGAGACTTTTGCAACATCTCTCTTGACTGCTTGACTTCTTCGAACAAGTTTCTTAGGTCAACAATACTGCTGCTACGATCTAACCAGTTAATGCTTTCCGTTTTCTTCAGAACAGGTTTCAAGGGTCGATTTCGTGGAGGCACTGGTGGAGGAATCAGGTTGGTCTGGCCTTTCACAGGCTTTTGCTTTGAACACTTCGTTACACTTGGGGAGGTCTGTGTTGGTGCAGCAGCTGGGGAAACTGAGCTCTTACATCCTTCTGAACATTCAGTCTGTACTTCAACACTCTTGCAGCACACTGCTGGATACCCACATTCAGCTGAATCTCTCTGACACTTGGATGAATCTTTACTTCCTGTCGTTTCTGCAAGGTCCTCTGTATCTGCATCATAAGATGTACTTACTGAAAATTTCCATGGACCAGATTTACTCTTGACAATATTTGGCGTCTTGGGCAATGCTACTTTCTTCTTGTCAGACTGCTTCTCAAAGGAAAAACTTGATGGCTTTACCTTTATCTGAGATGAGTTGTGGTCACTGAACTCGGCAGGAGTAATGCATATTGGAGGGGCCTCTTTGAAATGAAGGTCTGGTGTGTTTGTGCTACTGGAAGGTGGAGTCTCAGGAATGTCTACTCTCAGGTTCCTGGTCTTTCTGAATGCATGTATCTTTGCAGACTGACTGTCTGTCTTAGGTTTGGGTAAGTTGTAGCTATCCTTGGTGGGAGTCTGTGAAAGGGGGGTTTTAGGGGAAGCCTGTGAAAGCGGAGGGGTTGGGTGGGGGGGGACAGCAACGCCCTGTGCCCCACATGCCTGCTGGGGGTCGGGGTAGGAAGGTGAGGGCTGGGACTGGGGCTGCCAGCTATCGCCAGGGGGTCTAGTAACAACCTATAGAAAGCAAAACAACTCTTAGTGTGAATCTCAACAATGTTCGTAGCTTTTCGGACTAGAATTGATCAAAAATTAATAATACTTAACAAGCATGCATGTTAACCAAAAAAATGATTCATGCAATGAAAAATGTACTGGACATACAATCATGCATAAAAAATCAAAACCAAAATTGCTCTCATGAGGTGAAACACTGGGGAATAACAATTCTACTAAACAGAAGTAAAACATAAAAGATAAGGACTTCGTACAGCATTAATGTAATCAAATCACTAAAGCTGCACACTTACATCAGAGATGTTCTTGTGATTTTTTGAGTAATGCATGACAGACATGAGCAACAATCATCTTAATATGTAAAGAGCAAACTATTTTTTAATTGGTCAATTACAATCTCATCATCAAAAGCAAATTTTGCACTCTGATACATACTACACTGCCTTGACTATC
>BOPN01002268.1:95000-97500 GCA_017312705.2 Penaeus japonicus | reverse complement strand
TGCGGCAGCAAGCCCTGGCTCAGCTGTGGTATGGGGGGAGTTACCACGATGGTGAGGGCACCACCCGCTCCACCACCATGGTGTGGATGCATGTGGAGTGGATCTGGAGGCAGCTGGAGGGAGTGCTTGCACTCCAGACTCTCCACCTCACATGCAACCTAGGAACCACCAAGGAATCATGCACTACATTTACTACAGCTTAGACAGGATTTCTTTTTTGGTCTTTCTTAAACGTTAGCAGATTAAAAAGGGGAGAAAGAGTGCTTGGCTCAGGAATTAGGGGTGAAGTTCTCCTTGTTAGGTTTGAGAGCTTTTCTTTCTTTTCCTTTGTTTTGGTTATCAAATTATCATACTATCATCTTGTTACTGAATGAAAAAGGAAATATATATAATATAAGGCACAATAGCAAAGAAAATACAAATCAAGGAATCATCAAGCTGACTGCATAATGACACATAATCATAGCACAAGTACTTCCTATGTATGACAAAAGCAGTTGCTTATAATGGATTGAAAATACATAGCTTACATAGAAATGCATAGAAAATACATATATAAATACTATCTTTGATTTTATCTTCTTTCTAAGTCTGTTGCCTACAAAGAACTGAGTTTATTCACCAGTAAAAAAAAAATAAAAATAAAATAAAGTAAAATAATAATCATCATCATCGTAATAAAATGCATGACTTCATCACAAATCCTAAGTGACAGATAATTCTATGAAAAACAACATCAGTCTGAAAAGCTCTGGGGGGGAACAATGAACTCTGAGAGGGAATCAGCATGGACCAAGTTAAAGGTATCGAAAACAGAGAGAAAAAGGTCATTATAGAAAAAACATAAACTGGAGCATTAGATAACAACATTGTTTTAGTTTTTTTTAGTACAATTTAGATAACAGCAAATATGTGAATATCATAAGATTATGGAATTTTTAAATATGACATCAATAAGTTTTAAAATTATTTTACAAATAAACACAAAATATAATGCATTAGCCTTTTGCAAGGACAAAAAGAGATCAAGTGGTGTTATTCATAATAAATGGCTTAATGCATCATGCTCAGTGCTTCTTTCACCATGCTTTTATCATGCATGCCCAACTACTTTTCGAAGTCTACCTTCAACTCGTAACACTAAATACGTGTGATAGTCTGTGAATACTCTGCTTCTGGCCTATCTTGTATACTTGTGCATAATTTTCTAATACCTTTGGACAATGTATGTTAAGGAAAAAGAATAGAGAAGGAAGATAAAAAAACAAAAAACATGATGAAGTAAGTATTACCTATAAAGATAGTGAGGAAAGATAGAGAGAGGTGATAACCACAACTACAAATTACATAAGGAAATGTGGTTATCACGAAGAGGTCATACAGCTAAAGAAAATGAAGCAAATTACAAAGGCAAAGAGAAGTACAAAATCCAAGACGATCCAAAAATCTGTCCCTAGAGGAGTCTTGGACTCTCTGTTGTGTGTGCCATTAGTTGCATTCGGGTCCTTTTACAATGCGCATTTCAAATCAAAGAATTCACTTGAGCATCTAAGGCATTCTCCTGCTCATAGGTGCCACCCAGTTTACAATGGGGTCCACTGGTGTCTAATTAATGTGGGAATCTAACCACGACACCAAGTACCTTGAGCTTTGATTAACCCATTCACGCCGGGGCTTATATTTGCATAGTGATGCTCTGGACTGCTAGATAACAAGCACACACAGTGACTAAGCACGAGATCTCTCCTGGCGCGATGCTGCGCTGGGCCTCTGTGAGCTTAAACTGGGTGATAATTGGAGGTTTTGTATTTGTTTACATTATTTTCACAAGTGAATAAAAATGTGTCTATACAAAGGGAACTCCTATGATCCTATGCATACGTAATTCCGTACAACATACATTTTGAGAGAGAGATTATGATGAGCTAGGACGTCACCCGGAGGGAGCAAAATAATACCATGACGTGATGGGATGTCACCCGGTACGAATGGGTTAAAGCACTCGGATAAATGATTCATTCTCTGTAACAATTTCTATGAGAAAGATGAAACTAGCAAGTTTGTGAAGGCTCCTTTCTCAAGCAAATACTTCTTATGCATCTGGATAGAAAACAAACCTAAAAGAGCTTTAATGATAGAACAAGAAGGACAGAAGAAAATCAATTTGAATAAGAAGAGAAAGGTGTATTTGGTGTGTCTCTCTAAATATTCCATATTTTTCTGTGAACAAACAACTTAACCTCTTCTAATTAGTGTTCCTCTTCTATAAAACAAGAAATAAACAAATGCTACTGCACCCAAGTCACTATAACAAACATCTATAGACCTTTTAATCAATGGTGTTGTGAGACCTACTACTTGATCTTAAAGAACCTAGTATGAAACAACTTTCTTTCATAAAAATGTAAGAAGAACTTTACTATTCAAAATCTATTTTCATTACAACAATATTCAAAATAGGGTACAAAACCTGATACGATTCTAGACTAATGCTGCAACC